>JBDJHY010316567.1:0-19189 GCA_039654485.1 Withania somnifera | reverse complement strand
TCCATTATTCATTATGAGATATACTACTAGAAAGATAATTCTAATAAAATCATAAACACCAATTGTATACTTATCAATTTTACAATTAAAAACATATAGCATAAAAAACATACCTCTTAATACATCTTCAGATCACCGGAGCTATCCACCTTCCTAGCTCATTTTTCCTAATTCTTTCACCTGAAATTTCTAAAGGGATACTAGCCTGGAGCAAAGGATTTTCTCAACGGAATGTCCTCTAAAGATTATAAGAGATAAAAATTTTAACACTAGTATGTTTCTAAATATAATTTTTCTAAGTATATTTCTTGGGTTTTATGATCTTAGAAGAACTTATCTTCTACAGTAGTAATATCAAATGAATATTAAATCTTAGACTAGAGAGAGTTTTTAGCCAAACGGTGCACTTTTCATCTGCCATGATGACACTTTGTTCTCCAAACTCTGTATTTTAGCTCCACTTTTCTTGGTTTCTTAGAAATCATGTATTCACCTGAAAAATACACCAAGCTAACATCAAAATTTGACACTATAGTGACGAAAACAAGAAATTTAATGATGTTATTAGGCGTAATGAGTGGTTTTTAGGCCACTCATCAGATACCAACTGAGTGAGACATTAATTTTTGTATTGAGTTAGAGTCGGGCACCAGACCTATTTTCATTGCTCATTATTGTATGGAACCTGCTGAGATGAGAGATCTCAAAACTCAGTTCCATTAGATAAGGGTTTTACTCAACCTAGTGTTTCACTTTGGGGTGTGTCTATTCTTTTTTGGAAGAAGAAAGATGGTTCTATGCGTATGTGTATTGACTATAGGTAGCTTAATAGTGTGACTGTGAAGAATAAGTATCCTATGCCTCATATTGATGAGTTATTTAACCAGCTTCAGGGTTCAACCATCTTTTCTAAGATTGATTTGAGATTGGATTACCATCAGTTGATTCAGGATTGAGAATATCCCAAAGATAAAATTTAGAACACGATATAGTCATTATGATTTTCTTGTGATGTTTTTTGGGTTGACTAATGCACCCACAATCTTTATGGATTTGATGAACCATGTGTTCAGGACCTTACTTAACTCTTTATTATTGTATTCATCAATGATATCTTGGTATATTCGAGGAGTAGGGAGGATCATGAGCTTCATTTAAGGATTTTTCTTCTCAGTATTTGTGACTTTGTCTTCGGAGGGCGGGTAGGGTATGGCTTATGATCTTAGACTTGAACTATATAGAAAATAATTATAGTAATTAGACATTCTTGGGTTGGGATTTTATAGATTGGTACCCATGACCATGTCCGCTCCTTTAGTCCACATCTTTCTTACGATTTGTTGTTGCATTTGCAATTATACTTACCCATGGACCCTTAGTGGTCTTGATTGACTCTGTAACATAGATGGTGGATTTATTATGGAGGTCCGCGAGTCCTATTCATAGGCTAAATGATTCTAGAAGCTGTAATATCGTCGCCTGTGCAGGGCCGATCATACTTGTTTGAGCTATTATTTTTGGTTGAGCATATCATTATCATGAAAATTGGTTTTATGCATTGGTTTCTATTGTTTTATGGCTAAGGGACTGATATCACTGATTTTGAAATCTTACATGACCTTGTGGCCATATTTTCAGTATTACGAGACTAAAATGAGTACTTCTAAGATGTTCTACCTATTTTCAATGATAAATGAGATAATAAAGAGATAATTACTATTTTAAGGTATTATTAGACTCGGTGAAGCCCGAGTGCTAGACAATGATAATTTATACTATTTTATCTCAGTGATGCCCAAGCAACTACTTTGAGATTATAATGATTTATCCCCAGGGAGGCCCAAACACTCATTCATGCTTTGATATTATGAGAGTTTTGATCCGATTCTAATGATTGGAGGCCCACTATGGACCTGACCATCCTGGAACCAACATACATATTACCGGGGTATGGGTATACAAGATATTATCAGGTGTACGAAAAACTCCCTTCATGGGTCCTGCTTATCGGACCTATGAGTATTAGAGAGGGAGCATGCACATTTACATTTAGTTAAATATTGAGATAGTATGTAGGGACTCTCTCCATGGACCCGACTGCCCGACTCTAGCATACATATGATTGGGGGAGGGGTATATAATGTTATATTAGGTATATAGGGAACTCCTTCCATGGATCTTGCCTTCCGAACCTACAGGTACCGAAGGAGGAGTATATGGATTTACATTTAGCATCATAATGCATATTATTTTTAAGTTTTGTTTGCTTTTTGTACTTTTAGGTGATATGGGGTGCCGGACAGTTTGTATCTCTCGATATTATGAGGTGCTATGGAGATTCTCCTTTACTTATTACTATTATGATTTATCATTTTGAGTCAGAGTTATATCTGCTAGATTTCCAATCATGCTTTCTTTTTTGATATACTTTTTGTTGTTAGTCATTCTTTCTACTCATGTTAGTTTAGGTTACAGGTATACCATCATTTACATTATTTATTTCTACTTTTATTAGCTAAGCACGGATTCAAGTACGTCCTTTTCATTTCTGTCTGAGTCTTCCTTGTTGGTAATAGTTATTTGGATTATCTATATTATCTAATTAGGTAGCTTCTCTACTTGCTCTAGTTGTTTGACTTTCGTGACTTTTATTCTTTATCTACCTATTTACTGTTGGTTTTCATATATATGCCCAATCGTCTTATGATTCCTACTTGATACCTATTTCTTTGGTACTACACTTCTGTATCTTTTTAGTGTAGACCTGGGTGCGAGTGTCCATGTTGTTCTGTTGATTCGATCCTTGATTTTGTTGCTGAGGTAGATGATCGCTCCTGGCGTCCAAAGCTTCTCTTTTACCTTCCCTTATCTCTTATGTTGTCCTTTGTACTGTTGAGACAGATATTGTATTTTCTATCAAACATTGTACTCTTATTTTAGTTGCTCATTGTATTGGATATCGGGTTTTGTGTTTTGTTATTTTATTGATGAAACTTTCGTTGATCGCTATCCCTTATAATATATTTTCTTTTTCTTTTAGTTTATTATTCATGTCTTGTGTGTTTGTTAAGTGATTCTCCTATGGTGGTGTCTTCATAACCTGAGAAATCGAATCGTGACACTGCAAAATGCTACCCACTGTGTAGTTGAAGACCTTAGAATATAAGATTTGAGTCTGAGGGATGAATGTCTCCATTAATGCATGGACTATCAACACAGTTAGCCAATTCTCTTGATCGTGAAATATCATTAAGAAATAAAAATTTGAGTTTTTTTTAATTATTTCTAATATGAAATGAGTCAATCATCATTTGGTATCTTTTGAAGAAAAATAATGATATTAATTGAAATAATTTTTTATAATTTTGATATATTTTAAAGATTATATTTATTTTATTATAAACCTAAGTAATATATATATATATATATATATATGTTTAACAGCATAAAAATATTTTGGTATTGATACTCCCTCCATGTAGAGGTGGAGGAAGTGTACACCTATTGCTTAGGTTGGTAAGTAGACAATACATGGAATTTAATGATGACTAAAATAACAGGTGGCCTATTATCATTTAGTTACAATTTTATTATGTGGACTTATTCTTTGAAATTGGCAAAAGTAACTTATACTCTTAAACTAAATAGATGCCTACACTTCAATCATTTTTAAGGTTTGCATTTTTATGATTGTGAAGCCCATATATTACAGTTTGCTTAATATTGTACATACATATACATATATTATTATGGTACGTTGGAGGAAAAGTTGTGGGAAAAATATTTTTGATAATTTATTAAGTCACCAGAAGGATATCGATTAGCGGCATCATGTTATTAAAATTTGAATTCTAATGGGCACTATTCAAAGACTTATCGAAGGGGCTTTTAGATTTGGCATTGTGCTCGTGAGCTTAGTTCAGATTTTAGGTAGGCTACGACTTACTAATCTTAGATTGAACATATATATGATGCAATTGTGATAGTTAGCTATTCCTTGGGTTGAATTTTCTAGGTTGGTACATTTGCCCCTAGTCCTCTTATTTTCTGTCTGTTTCTTTCACTTCCCCGCTTGATAATTATGAAAGATCATATCATTGCCTAGTTGTGGCACGTGATGGCTTTGGATATTATTTTGGATCTTAGTTGGATTTCTTTTCATGCCTTGGCCTTGGGTTGGACCAGATTGTGATATTTAGCTGCTATCAAAGCTTTTTGAGCCTGTGCAAGGCTAGTAGGTTTGTTGTTGACCCATTGGTTATGTAATCTCATAGCACGAGCATGAAAAATAGTATTACTGCATTGATCTTCTAATATTTCAGGGCTAAAGGCTCGTTATCACTTATTTTGAACTTACCATGACCCCGAGAGCCCCCTTTTTAGTGTAATTGGCTGAAAAAGTATAAAAATTGATGATTCACTGGATTTTTTAAAACAAAGGCTAAAATAAAATTTGTAATTTCTTTTAGACCTTATCCGCGATTGAGCACTCGATACAATTATTTTTCTCCTATTTTAAACCTAGCATTGAGTCTGCATCAGGAATTGACACTTTTCTCGTACCAAACTCAATTTGGGCCCAGGGTTTAAATATTAGTATATTACTGGTTTTAGACCCATATGAGGGTTTGGCATATGCATTAATACTTTTAAGAGTTGGTATGCGGTTGCGGACCTCCATGAGACCTACCAATCTGGGATGCAAGCTCTAGAGGAGAGGTATACGATGGGAATTGAAGAAGGTGCATATGGTATCACTAGCATCATTTATATCATTTTGCATGGTTCCATCTTTGTCTTCTATTTGTTGGTTGTACCCTTTGTACTTATCTGGGCTGGTTGGTTTGTTTTTACTTGTATGTACCTCTTGAACTTATGGGGGCTCATTGGGGTTGTAGGTAGTTTATTTTTACTTTATACTGTGGGTAAATATCTGGTAGCTCTTAGTTGAGCATTCTTACTTTGTAGTTCCTTTTAGATACTATTTATGTGTAGATGTATTCTTTCTCCTTTCCTTTATTGAGGTTATCAGTACATCACCATGTCTTTAATTCCTTTTCTCTATTATCGTACAACGACTCCGATTTTTCAAGTTCTTATATCTAATAAGTACCTCTATTACTACTTGTAGCTAGCTATTCTTACTTGTATTTCTTATTTCTTATTCGTTGGTAGCTTGCCTTATTTCTTGTGCCTTTATTTGAATTTCTATAACCTATTCTTTTCATTACTGCTTTTTGTTGCCTTTATATATTTTCTGCGCCTCGTCGTCCTATGATGCCTAATGGCACCAGTTACTTTGCAATTGATACTCATAGTACACTTCTACATTTGTCCTGGTGTAGATCCTAATGTGGGTTATCACTATTTATGCAGGATACTCGTGCCCAATTTCTAGACTTTGGAGACACATGGTGAGCTTTTTCTATCGGAGTCTATCTATATCTCCTCCTTTGGATTGCTGTCATTTTTTATTTTCATGAACTACTTGTATACATTATCTTTTGTACTCCTTTCTACTCTATAAAAAATAGACTCTTTTACTGTGATACTAGGTCGTGAGATTGGGATTGTTGACTATGTATATGTTTTTACCTCTTTTTTCTCTTCGGCTCTTCTTTCCCCTACTTTTGTTATTTCTGCTTTTATTAGTTGTGGTTGTGACCTGTTACTTGTCATTCTGGACTACAAGTTGGTATGCTTATAGGTGGGGTTGGTTGGTTCTATCATAACTTGAAAAATTAAATCGTAACAGGTGATGCCTGTGTGGATGCCTTGTGTTGATATTTGATCATATCCTTGTGAAGAGTTCTATAAAAGCTTTATTATATGTTGATGTCATTGAAACTATGTCGTGACTTATACCTTTGATATTGTTTCATTAGATTGACTATGATATTGATATAAATAGGAGTATACCCAGTCTTACCAAGCGTTGAGGTTTCTATTGAGCATGTAAGGACGGGTTACCTAGTCTTGCCGACACACTGAGGTTATTTCTGGGGGTACAAGGTGATGGGTAGTGCTTGTCTTGTCTAGTCTCCATGTATTATGTTTTCATTGTGTATATTTTAGGATAGACATGCATCAACTTAATTGACATTTCATTGTGTATAACTTCTATATTTTCTTGATGGCATTTGAATGATTGACTAAGATATTTAGTGAAATGATTTCATTTATACTATGTGATTTGATTTTTACTTGTAGATTTATAGGTAGATATCTCTTTTTTGATTTGATAGTTATAGATTTATTTAATGGGTATATTTTAGTTTGGTATTTTTTTATTACAGGTTGTAGTAATAAGGGTGAAGTGTTTTCGTCATCACTTAGGTTTAGAGTCAGTCGAGGATTTTGTTGAGTAGACCTTGTCTTTTTTACTCACACTTTCTTTTTTTATACCTTTTGTGCAGGTTTGGATCTCAAAGCCTTTTGATTCTCTTCTATCTCAAGTCAGAGGTTCTGCTTGGTTTCTGCGAGATAGTTGCTTGGTCTCTGCAACAGGATAGTGGATCACATTATTTTTTTATGTCTTACTCTATTAGAGATGTAAATATATTTTGAGACTTGTATCTGCTTCCTTCGGATCTTGTACTTCCGTACTGTTAGTGGCTTGTACATGTTGACATCAAGTTTTGAGGATTATTTGTCTTTATATGGATTTTTTATCTTTTCAATTTGAAAACCTGTCTTCTTGCTTACTCCATTTATTTTTGCATTTCATTTATTATTTTGGAATTTACACTTACTTATCGTAGAGGATTGTGATAGGTTCCATCACGACCTATTTATGGCCGTGAAAGTTTTTGATAAATTTCTAGAGCACTCATGAATATTAGGATACACGCATGGCCTCTTGGCGTCAAATTGCTATATAATGAAAAAGATTGTGCAAGCGTAATGTAATACAATAAGACTATGAGTTTTTAAAAGATTTTTTATTCATAAAAGTTATAAATTTCACCATTAATAATTTTGTTAACTTATTCTTATTTTATCTAGCTCTTAGTCAGAGTTTATGGGGCACCAAATTCGACATATTGTACTTATATGTAAAAATCTAGCAAAACTTCTTATATAGTAGTTTTAATGATTACATAATGTGCATTTATATTCAGTAATTGATTTTTGTCAAATGACCACCAACGTTCAGAATTTTCTTGTGATTATTCACAACCTTTATGGATTTGGTTATTCTTAGTTCCTTGCTTTAGAACATTGGGATATAACCTAATTCACAATAAATATTTTTCCATCTCCTCATTTAGAGGAGAGCAAAAAGAATAAGAAATATCTTGTTCCTCTTTTCCATTTTTTTTGGGGTTTCCACTATTATAAGATTTTTTATTAGATTTTGGCTTTTACTTTATAGTATAAGAGTTTTTGTCGAATTGTAGAGAATACATATGTAATGATTCTTTTGGTGTTAACACTCGTTCTTGCATTTTAAAACTTTTATATAGTTGTCCCAAGTCATTTATAATCTGCTTGGACTTGTAGTCCGGCTTCCCAGTGATTCAGTTGGTTTTTATGCTAGTTTCACTATTTTAAACCCTTAAATTTTAAAATCATTGAGTATAATCAATATTTATAGAAAATGAGATTAGAATTAAATTTTGACAGTTTTTTTAGCTCCAAAATATGAATTTTGGTATAGATAGACTCTTGATTCGAGTATGGGAGATTTCGATATGATTTCATTCTATTTGATGAGATAACTTGTAGTGTAGAGTTGAAAATTTGAGTTTGATCAAATGTCAATGATTGAAACTTCGAATTATAAATTCATACGCCATCAGCTTTAAAATATGAAGTTTGGGTTAGACAAATTGTTGGTTCGGATCCCAAGCTAGCTGAACTCATTTTATGTCCTTGGTTGAAGTTATGAAAATTTAGCCAAGGATTGACTTTGTTGAATAGTACATACCAAAAGGGGATGACCATACTTGTTTAATTAATCTCTTTCAACTTGGATCCCATAAGGCTGACCTTGAAAATATTTAATATAAGCAGGAGGGATTCACAGATCTTCCAGATGTAGAGCTTTAAACTCAAATGTGTTACCTATAATGGAAATAAACATGTTGGTAATGAAAACTTGTTTAGAAAGGTCTAAAGGTAAGCTATATAAGCAATATATTGATCTTTTTCTCCAACAAAAAGCTTGATGATGTAGCATTGCCCTTTGCAATGATCAAGACTGGTAAGTCAATTGGTCCATTGAATCAGAAATGTCCTTTTCGTGTAATTTGCATATTTGGTTTATGTTCTTTGGAGTCCAAACTTATTTCGAGGTTCCGTTGGAGAACTTTCAGCTAAGTTCAAAGTGTTGGCGTTGTTGTGTCTGGTGCAGTCACACCTGCAATGTCCCCTTTGCAGCTGTGAGATCACACCTATGAAACACAGATCGATCTAAGGGAAGTTGCCCCTGCTACGTATTTTTCGTCTCTAGGCCATCACCCATTTGATATTAGGTGTTAGGGTGGACTTCGTTCATGTGGTTTTTTGTTTCGCACATGTGAGTATCTCTTTGTAGGTGTGATGTTCTGTCTCTTAGAGGATGTTCACACTTGCAACCTATTCCTTTCAACGGCTATGTTGTACCTGGGATGCTCATTTCACAGGTGCGATGATTGCTGGCAGTATAAATAGCTCCATTTTCTTAAAATTTCATCTTTCAAATATTTTTTCTTCACTCAAGAACGATTTTCAACATTATTTTTTGTGGGTTTGTATATTAGAATTTAAAGTATTAAGGATTACTTATAATAATTCTTTCTTTAATTATTGGTATGTTTTCGGTCAAATTTTTTAAATTTCATCCCCAGATTCTCATAGTTTTTTCAACTTTGTTTTTCACATTTTGGTTTGATTTTATGTTATTGCTGATTCTGTTTGAGCCCAAGTTTTGAGTATATGTTCCTTGTATATAGAAGAATTCTCTGGTATATTTTATTTGAAGTTTTGTTCTGTGGAGCCCACGGTCCTATTGTTTTACCTGGATCTTGACCTAACTACAATCCTAGCAACATGGGTATCCTTTTCTTACTTTTGATATGTAGATTTCTATTTTAATAGTTTCATATTAATTTGGAGCTGTTCGGAGAAGTTTAAGATAAAATTTGGTATTTGTGGAGCTTTTGTTTGGACGACGGGTAGGCTATGGTTTACTGTTCTTAGGCTTGACTTATATTTGATATAATTGTATTAATTAGCATCCTTGGATTAGCTTTTATAGGTTGGTACCCTTAACCTTTTGGTCCTCTTGTTTCTGTCAGTTTGTTGATTTTTAACTTTGATACTTGTGGTTAACTTTATGATTACCCATTTATGGCCCTGAGATGGCCTTGTATTGACTCTGAAATTTAGTACGGTGGGATGTTGGGAATGTTCGTGAGTCCTAGACATTGATGATTAGTTATTATCTGTTGTAGAGATTTATGAGCCTGTGCAGGGCTAGTAGGAAAATTATGCATTTTTAGATTATGGTTGTGCATAGCACTATTATGAAAATGGTTTTATGCGTTGGTTCTACTATTTTAGGAGCGAGAGCTTAATATCACTGGTTTTGAAATATTAGATCACCTTGAGAGCCCTTTTTCAGATATTAATGGTTAATACTACTGTAATATTTGTTTATAAAAGGAGATTATGATAATAAATGCTAATAAATGATTTTTCTTAACTTTTTTTAGACCTGATTATTTATTGGTCACCCGGTAACTATATTTTTTATTCGTTTTAGTCTAGGCCTTAAACTTGACACATGGTACAGTTATAATGTTAGCACTTAAAGCTTTAGCCTGATGTCATATATCGAGTATGAGCATATTTTTCTTGATTTTAGACCCGATTGACGCAAGTATTAAGACTTTATACTATTTTATACACGAAATGAGTTCGGGCATATACATTAAGGCACCTGAGATACTACTAGTTATGAGATACTAATGTTTATGAGACACTAATTCTAATTTTGATTTAAGGATATACATTTCGATTTCACTGTAGACGGCGGAGGGGTTTCTATTGAGGACTCCCATGGGTCCCATGAGTAGCTAAACCCTAATTCTAGGGTTGTGCGATTCATGGGTGAAACAAAAATAGGGTTATAATTATAATATGGTTCTTGCGTCTGACTAAGTATATGAACACATAATCTCTACATTTTAATAGATTTTTAGTGGTTGCAAACACTAGAACTTGTCTAGGTTTAACTAGTACTAACCCTGTGGTTAAAACTAGGATGAGATAATGCTAAAATATTTAGGGCGTTAACCCTTGTCTAATGATTATTGTTGTAACAAGAATAATTATCTTGCATTATTACGATAGCAATATTGCACTCCTTGACAGCCTAGAAAAGTGTAAAAGAGATTTATCTAGGATTATAGGTTGAAAAACATGTAGATAAATAGCATTGTTATTATAAATTACTTTGCACTTGGGATAGATTGCCAGACCATCAATGTTTATAATCTGAAGATTTGCTAGAACCAAGGTGAACATAATCCTAGGTTTTCTCATTACTTGGAATCAACTTACAACATACATCAATTGATAATATATTTCGATTGTTAAGAATATCTTTTAAGTAAACAAACTCCCTATTTACTTCTATGTCAATAAGAAAAATTACTAAGTGACTAAATATTGGAATTAGGCTTAAACGCGAAAACCTACATGGGTTCTATATTAACCAACAATCGTTTGTACTTTATTAGGAGGTGTAATTTGAACGTTATCAAATTTTGGCGTCGTTGCTGTGAAATACGGTTATCGGTAAAAGTCAAGTGTAATATTTTTCATTTAGTCTTATTTCTAGTTTTTAATTTTGTTTGTTGTTTTTGTTTACTACAGGGTACATGCAGTGTATGCCAAATACCTGACTCTTGGGTGTACCATTATTTCCATTTAATTCAGAAATCAATAGAACACTTAGAAGGATGAATTGGCAATATAACACACCGCTACCTGAACTCGAGCAGCTTCATCTAAATGAGCCGCCAAGAGGGAACAATCCATATGCACCTCTTAGACCTCAACCTTTGAGGAATAATGAGGTATATGAAGATGAGGGTCGGTGAAACCGGGGAAATCATTTTACCTCTGTTAGCACTGGCAACAAGTTCAATATCATCAGCACCATGATTCAGCTTCTGACCATGAAAGAGTTATTTAACGGGGTAGCTGGTGAGGATCCCAACTTATATTTGAAGAATTTTACAGCTATCTGCAAATCTTTTAATATACCTGGAGTAAGTTAGAATGACCTTCAATTGAGGTTATTTCTGTTGTCCTTGTGTGGAGAGGCCATAATGTGGTTAGACGACTTGCCCTCATATTCGATAGAAAATTGGGTAGAGTTGAAAGAGGATTTTATAGAAGGTTATTTCCCCCCTCCAAGATGCTAGTTCTAAGGGATGAGAACACCAACTTTAGACAAAAAAAATGATGAGGGACTGTATGAAGTGTGATTGAGGTTCAATAAACAGATAAAGCAATGTACCGTGCATGGGTTGGAAGATAACTATTTGAAAAAAGCTTCTATCGAGCTCTGAAAGCACCTTTAAAGTTAGCTGCTGAGGGAATTAATGGAGGATCTTACATGCTGAGAACTTATGGTCAAGTTTCACAGGAGCTTGACACACTTTCCAGAAATAATAGGGGTTAGCATACGAGGGAATCAGAAGTGTCTGGTGGTGCAAGGACTGATCTTATGTTGGTGAAGCAATACTAAATAGAAGAGCGTGACCAGGATATGGCTCACCTGAAAACACAAATAGACTTAAATGTCTAAACAGTTATTAGGTGGAATCTATGAGAAGGTGAAAGCAATTCCTTCTTATGGGAAAGGAAGGTACGATGGTAATGAATTAGATTCTGAAGAGGAGGCTAGGTATTTGCATAATCAGTGGGGGTTCCAATAGGGAACCCAAGGTCGGCATTAACAAAGAATACTTCCATGAAAAAGGAGCATGGCAGTTGGAAAAATATAGATACAAATACTAAGAACATGAATGGGGTGTACGTGCCACCAGGAAATCGAAAGAGGTCGGGACTTTAAGAATGGAAGAAATTATTGATAAAGTTCTCCAAAAGGTGGAATCATCTGGTGAAATCTTGAAGGTAATGAATAGGAGGATCTCTAATATTGATTAGATGATTGGACCATATTCCACGTCAATAAAGCAATCAGAGCTCCAGATGGGGACAATATTAGCCTCACTGAACCATTAAAGGGGCAATGAGCCAGCATACAATTTAATAAAAGATGGCTATCACAACTAGAAGTGGAAAGTCAATGTTTAATCCGAAGCTGCCTGTAGAAAACTCCAAAGAAGTAGGGAGTTCAACCCCAAAAGAAGATCTAGTTGATGTGAATAAGAAAGGATTATGGGGAGGAGGTAAAACCGGGGTCTACTTTTATAAGGAGGAACCAAATTAGGTGACCGAGATGTCGAGTCTACTATCCCCATTTCCTCAAAGGCTAAAAAATAAAGTTGAGGATGGTCGATTTTAAAAAATTTTGACTATGTTGAAACACCTATTCATCAATGTTCCGCTAGTGGAGGCACTTGAGAGAATGCAGGATATGCTAACTTTATGAAAGATATGGTAACCAAGAAACGAACAATCAGTTTTAAGATTGAAGATAATATTCACCATTGCGGGGCTATTCGTGTAGATAGTTGGTGTAAAAGAAAGAAGACCTGGGAGCGTTCATAATTCCAAGAACTATTAGAAAGTTCTATTTTCTCAAGCACTTTGTGATCTTGGTGCCAGTATCAACTTGATTCCTTTAGCAATTTATAAGAAGTTGGGCTTAGGAGCCCCCAAACCGATGATAATATGGCTTTTAATGGCTAACAGATCAGTCAAGAGACCAATAAGAGTCTTATTTGATGTACTTGTCAACAACCTCATCTTTTGTGATGACTTTGTTATTCTAGACTGTGATGTTAAATTTAAAGTGCCCATCATTTTGGATAAACCATTCTTGGAAATCAAAAAAGCTTTAGTAGATGTCGAGAGGGGTGAGATGAAGTCCGAATGGATAATGAAGAAGTAACATTCAACATATGTAAATCCATGAAGTAACTATGAGATTTGAATGTGGTATCTGTTATTGATGTCGAATGGGATGATGTAAGAGAGCCACAGATTGATAAGAAGTTGTTCATCAAACCTTTGGAAGCAGTGGTGATGAATTTCGATGGTGATGGTATGGAGGTGTACGGGGAGACTTTGAATGTTTTGACAGGAGTTAGATCTTATTCATATGAGCCGAGAAGGCTTGACTTAGACCTACAGAATAGACCAATACCACCAACGAGACCATAGGTTTAAGAGCCCCCAGTGTTGGAACTCAAAGTACTTCTACGAAATTTACTACATGTATTCCTGGGATCTGAAAACACCTTGACAATCATTATTTTTGCACATCTGGTGGATCAATAGGTTGCAGATTTAGTCCAGATTTTGAAAAAGTTCAAAAAAGCCATCGGGCGGACCATTTCAGATATTATTCTAATCCCCTAGGTATTTTCTTACATCGCATAGAGTTGGAGACTGACAACATTCCTAGCAGGGAGCATCAAAGAAGACTGAACCAACCTATGTAAGAAGTTGTCAAGATATAAATCATCAAGTGGTTGGATGCTGAAGTTGTCTACCCAATTGCAAATAGCAGATGGGTGAGTCCGGTATAGTATGTACAGAATATGCATGGACTATAGGAAGCTGAATGTTTCTATGCTAAAAGACCACTTTCCAATGCCATTTATGGATCAAATTCTTGATTGCCTTGCTAGACGGGGTTGGTATTTCTTTTTAAATGGTTATTTTGGATATAACAAAATTTCCATATCCCCAGAGGATCAAGAGAAGACCACAACCCTTATGGTACGTTTGCTTTTAAATGTATACCCTTTGGATTGTGCAATGCTCCCACTACGTTCCAAATCCCTTATGGTACGTTTGCTTTTGAATGTATGCCCTTTGGATTGTGTAATGCTCCAACCACGTTCCAAAGGTGCATGATGTTTATCTTCTCTGCTATGGTGGAAGACTCTCTTGAGTTCTACATGGATGAATTTTATCTGGTAGGTGAAACATTTGAAGACTGCCTGGATAATTTGAGTAATGCCTTACAATGATTTATTGAATTCAACCTGTTTTAACTGAGATAAATGTCATTTTATGGTGAGAGAGCTGATTTTATTGGGTCATAAAGTCTCAAAAAGGGTATTAAAGTAGATAAATCAAAGATGGAGGTGATTAATAAGATACCTCCCCTGATTCCTGTTAGAGGTATGAGAAGTTTCCTCGGCTATGATGGTTTCTACAGAAGATTTATCTAGGCTTTTTCAAAAATTTCCAACCCATTGTTTAAACTTCTTGAAAATGAAGTAAAGCTTTTATTTGATGAGGCTTATCTAAGGGACTTTGAAGGGATCAAACAGAAACTGATCATAACACTAGTTATCGCTGGCTCGAATTGGATCGATCTATTTGAGATGATGTGCAATGCTAGCAGCATGGCTCTTGGTACAGTGTTGGGTAGAAAAGGGATAAGATTTTTCATTTAATATATTATGCCAAAAAATCACTGAACGAGGCACAAAATAACTACACTGCTACTGAGAAAGAGATGTTTGTCATGTTTTATGTTTTTAAGAAGTTCAGATCTTACCTGTTTGGTACTAAAGTGGTGGTGTATACTGACCATGCTGCCTTGAGGTATCTCATGGAAAAAAGAGATGTAAAAACAAGACTAATTCGTCGGATATTTCTACTATAGAAATCTAATTTTGAGGTTAAAGAATGAAAAGGATAGGAAAACCAAGTGGCTAATCACCTTTCAAGATTAGTAAAAGATGGAACAGAGAGAGAGATTACACAGAAATTAAGGATGCATTCCCTGATAAAAGAGTAATCCTGATTAAGGCAGACTAGCTCCATAGTATGATGACTTTGCCAACTTTATGGTTAGCAACATCATGCCTGAAGGTATACGTCCTTAAGCAAAAAGAAAATTCCTCCATGATTCCAGAAGATACTTTTTAGATAAGCCTTGTTTAGCCTATGCAGACAATATGATACAGAGATATGTGGCGGAGGTTGATATGGGGGTATTCTTGAGGCATTCCATTCATCCCCAGTCAGAGGGCATCATAATGGTGCCAAGACTTCTCAGAAGGTATTGCAGTGTGGCTACTTTTGGCCTACCCTACACCATGATGCATATGAATTTGCCAAAGCATGCGAAAGATGTCAAATGCAAGGAGCTATTTCATGTAAGCACAAACGTCCCTAACTCTAATCATGGAAATGGAGCTTTTTATTGTCTGGGGAATTGAATTTATGGGCCCTTTATTGAGTTTTTTTAGAAAAAGTATATTCTAGTAGTTGTTGACTACATTTCTGTGTTGGCTGAAGTTGTAGCCTTTCCTGATAATGAAGGAAAGAGGGTAGTAGCCTTCCTTGCAAAGAACATCTTTACCAGGATTTGTACTCCAAGAACCATCATTAATGATGGGGCTCCTATTTCTGTAACAAGGTCTTCCGAACAATGTAGCTAAGTACGGGGTAAAACAGCATAAGGTTGAAACATCTTATCATCCTCAAACAAGTGGTTAGGTTGAAGTCTCCAACAATGAGATCAAATATATACTTTTGAAAACTGTGAATGTACCAGGACAGATTGGTCCCGCAAGTTGGATGTTGCTTTGTGCATATATAGAATGACATTTAAGACACTAATTGGTATGTCCCCTTTTCAGTTGTTGTATGGAAAATTGTCACGACTAGAAAACTGAGTACAACTCACCTTTAGACAAGTCTAACTGTGTCCCAGAGCTACGACAGTGGGCTAGTACCAGGAATCCTAAAGAAAATAGAAAATAAGAAGGATATGATGAGATGAAATAGAAGTAGAACATATAATACATAACCCAAACTTCCTCCCCAAAACCTGGTGTGGTGACTGTAGAGCATCTATATACATAGAAAGGCTACAAAATATATAACCCCCAACAGGATAAAACTAGAAAATGACCATCCAAAAATCCAAGTGGGACAACTGTAGAAGACAGAATAATGGTAGGCCAGCATGAATGCCAACTGCTTATTGTATCACCTGAACAATACCAAGCTACTCCCCATGATTGTTTCCTCCCTAATAACTCACACTAGAACCTACATCAGGAAAATATGTAGAAGTGTAGCATAAGTACCAAAAAAATAGGTACCCACTAGGTATCATCGGTCAATTGGGCATAAACAAGTATAAGTAAGGTAAAAATTAATCCTATCAAGTAACACAACGGCATGTAGTGTATAACCAAAAATACGTAACTACAGTAATAGCTACTAAATGCTATAAAAGTTTTACTACCAGTATGCATGTAAAATCAGCTAACAAGTATAATAAAAAGCTACCCACAAGTCACGATATATAGACTCAGGTCACGACTAGATCATGACCAAATGTGACAAGTACCTGGAGCTCCAACGTAATCGACATAAGGAAATACCAACAAGAAACTACCAAACCATCACCCAGTTAATCTAACCACGAATACAATAAGTGCATGAATAGTAACAATAAGAAAAAGAGGAATACAAGTAAAGTCTACTAGCAAACAAACTCGGATGGTACCCCATACTACTAGTAGGTACAGTTAGCCAAACAAGTAATCCAATAGGTTATCCCCCCTTAAGTCCCAAACGGGTACAAATAACACGTAAGGATGCAATATAAATCGGTATTGGAATAGTAAATAAGTAACTGTAAGCATCCTCCCCGGTACATGACTCAACTAGGACCGGACCCACGAAAGCTATCCCGTATAATTCCCCAAACTCCCCCTAATATATCCCTCCCCTATCCACATAACAAACCCCAATCATGGCGACTCGGGTCGGAAGGTCCTAGAGGGATCCAATCCCACGTACATAATCCCTGTAAAAAGGCATCCAATGTATTAATTTTCAGGACCAAGAGGCAAAAACTCAGGCTCATCCCGTATAACATATCTCAGTAGAAAGTGAAGTACAACCATACCAACAAAAATTCCAGTCCCAAAAGATCCAACCACTGCCCTGTAGGCAAGCCCAGAAATCATGGTGAATACGAGAAAATAGCCTCATATAGTGTGGTAAAATAGCTCTATACTTCTCATAACAGCAATCATGGAAGATATAAGTATATATGAAACCAGTTTCAAGTTATTATCCTGTCAAAACCAAGTTATAATTTAAATGTTTAATGCATGCTCGCAATATAAAATTAATAAATAGGCTAGGCTAGTCTAAGACTGCAACTAAGGCCCTTAGAATAACTGCCATACCCCAACTTACAAGGGTACTATCATTCCCCATCCCTAATCCCATTCTTGAGCCTCGAGCACTTGCATCCAAGATGCTATAAATGTCCCAAGGGTGCCCATCAAGGGCCAAGTACACACCCCTACCGAGAAGAAACCACGGAACTACCACAACTTAGTCTAAAACATTCACTCCCGAGATCGTACTGGAATAGGGAACACTATCATCAAAAGGTCCACTAACCAAACAGCGAAACAGTAACTAGCAATCCATGACCGAAAGGATCGACCCTATTTTAATCACAAACAATAGTACAAGTAGAGCACAATAAAGCAACCTACCTAGATCGGCTTTAAAGCCACCAACCTAAATCGGGAGATATCTATTAAGCTTTAATCATTAGTTTAATCCCCTCCCCAACCTCACTACAGTCCAGAGTCCATGTATGATAATATGCATTAATACCTATGACAATATGCATCAAAGGTATTATTCCTCCTCTAGCCACAATACAGTCCAGAGTTAGCGTGAAACACACGGGTAGGGAAATACATCTCTAGGGTAAGTAGGTAAGCTACAAGCCAGCTAAATAGACCATAGGACAGATAAATAAGCATATAAGGGGCCAAATAATCATTCCATCCCCGATCTGACACTTTACACACATACTATACTAATACCCAATTTGAAAAAACTATATTGTAGCCTATCTTAAATCCGGTAATATCCTCAAAAAAGCATGCTCCAAATGGACAAAATCATGTACGAAGCTCAGAATCATGCAAGGATAGAAAAAACATATCCTACGAGTCAATACAAGTAAAATAAGAACCATCTTGCTATATAATTAGCAGGGTTAAAATCCCGACTACAATCGAGTTCGTAAACTCTAACAACAAGAAAATTGAGAATATTTATACCCACACATAGAGCATACCTCATACATTGTACACTACAAAATAGAACTAAATTTAATGGTAGAATCGAAAGATATAAGCCCTGAAAGTTTATATTCAATAGAGAACTTTATAATAAAAGCAAAAATGAGAAATCACCTAGTAGAAATGATCATAACCACCACAATGAGTTCCTATGGAGCAAAACTATAATTAAAACCCTCTAATTAAATTAATTTGCTAAATTTCCAAAAGAAACTGAGGGAACAATAAAGAGAAATGTTGCATAGGAGTTGGAATATACTGAATCGTCAAACAAAAGAGTACCACATATTATTATTAACTTATAAGGGACAAAATATAAAGGATAAGAATCTTTTTTCAACAAAATAATAAAGAACATTATCATTATTTTTGAAATGATTATGTCTAGAGGAATCTCTTAGATAATAATTATCCTTACTCCTCCCAATTTTTAAATATTTGGGTATCGTATAGAATCATTATTAGAAATAATTATAATTTTTTAAATATACCAAAATTAGTAGAATAATATGTTTAATAATAGCTACCTCTTGAAATAATATAATTCTCGTATAATTAGGACTCGTTATCTCCGTTTAAACTATTAACAATTTATGATTCCTTATAAAATAAATAAATATAGGACTACACTATTCAAGAAATTATTTCATAGTTATTGATAAGGCCTTAGAAAGACTTAAAAATATATTTTATTTCTATTAAAGCAAAGACGTAATTATTATGTAAAAATAAACACAGTATAATTGTTATCTCGACAAACTAAATAACAACAACTGTAAGCCCTAGTTTTCAAACAAAGAGTCTCTATAGACTAAAGTCCATGTTCCGTAGCTAATGGAATCTTCAGATTTAAATTTTGAACATGCTTCCAAGAAATTTATTTTTGAATTATCCAATCCCTAATTTAAAACTCC
>JBDJHY010316460.1:0-17290 GCA_039654485.1 Withania somnifera | reverse complement strand
TAAGGTGGTCTCTTGAAGCTCGATATAGACTCTGAAACTCAGGAATTGTATGTAGGAACCTATAAGTGCTTATCGAGGGCCTCTTCCTTATCATATGAATAAAGTAGAGTCAAACGAAATAACAAGAAACTTGGTGATAGTACAATACATATAAAGATTCTGGAAGTGAGAGTCTTTCCTAAAGAGGGCCCTATATACTCCCGAAGATAGGATATATATGACTACATACCAATCTGAAAAACTCTACCAGATGCTTTCTCTTACAGCCAAAGACACCGACGAACAAAAATCTAGTTGGGATGGCATGTACATCCCACCTGTATACAAGAATAACCCCTTCCCAAAGCAAGTAGCGACATGAAAATATCAAGTGTCAAAATAAAAGAGAGGAGAAGAAGAGAAATAAAAAGGAGACCGAATACATAACTATATTTAAATCCCCTAGAACTTGGTGTCATTGTTGTGGAACATCTATATATAGAATAATACAAAATACAACCTACAACGAGACAAAACTACTAATAAACTATCCATAATCTAACTAGGACAACTCTGATGACAGAAGGAAAATCAGCCAACATGAACATCGCCTGCTCACTGTATCTCCTGAAATAGCACCAAACTAACTCTCACGATCGTGTCCGCTATGATGACTCATACCAGAATCTATATCACAAAAAGATGCAAACATGTATCCAAAAGTGTATCATGACTACCATAAACAATGGGTACCCAGTAGGCATCATAGGATGACCAGAAAAAAATAAGCATAAGCAGGGTAAAGAGCTATCATAAGAAAATAGACCAATAGCATGTTATAAATAAACAATAAAAGGGTAACTGTAAGTAATAACTAGTAAGTGCGGTAAAAGGTTCGGTATCAATGTGTAAGAACGATGGCCTAGGTCACAGGAAAACCATGAACAACATGACAAAACCTGGAACTCCAACATAAACACCACAAGGAAGAAACACAAAGAGAATACTAGAAAAGTAAACAATAATCCCATCTCAAGTAAAGCAAGGAAAGTATCAAAAACAAGCCTAGATAGCAACAAAGTACATCATCATATAAGTAACCTAATGGGACTCCCCCTATAAGTCTGAAGATTACAACCAAGCATGAATAATGCGATGCAAAGGGGTGCTGAAAATTAATAATATCCGTACACACCCTCCCTAGTTTGTAACCCTGGTAGGAAGGATCCACAGAAGGTTTCCCCTGCGTATGACTTCTCTTCCTATACACCCCTCCCCCAAGCTATTTATATACCTAGTACGCAGGCATGGCCACCCAGGATGGAAGGTTCGTGGAGAGATAAAGTTCCACGTACAAATTCTCATAAAATAGTCAACTAATGGCATAGTCATTAGGAAAAAAATGCCTAAACTCTGGTTTATCCCATATATCATTCTCATTTGAAATCGTAAGTACAACCATGAT
Source organism: Withania somnifera (assembly GCA_039654485.1). Lineage (NCBI taxonomy): Eukaryota > Viridiplantae > Streptophyta > Magnoliopsida > Solanales > Solanaceae > Withania > Withania somnifera. The sequence continues at coordinate 15,846 of JBDJHY010316460.1, read as the reverse complement.
GTAAAAATCTAGTATTAGTAAAGTCCAACAATCTTCATGTAGACAAAATCCAGGGTTCATAGTGACAGTCAGAAAATGGGATCCAATGGTGTGAGAAAATATATCAACTTGCAAAATAGTCTTGAGATGGCAATTTACCAAGATTATACAATACTAAATACCCAATCTGAAAGATGTAATTCGTAGCCTACCTGGGTTTCAATAACCTTAAAAAGCGTATTAGAATATTTAAAGAATCACGGACAAAACCCAAAATCTTATTAAACTATCAAAAACATAATCCACGAATCAAGACGAGTAAACCAAGACCTATATTTCTATCGAAATAGTGGGGTTGAAATCTAAATTAAAAATGGATCCATAAACCCATAAAGCTCGAAAAAATAAAATATTTATAGAAACACATAAAGAACAACTCATAGACAAAGTTAGGCTCAAACTAATGGTAGGAAATGAAGAAAAAAAATGAAAAAAAAGTTTATGTATTATATAAAATATAAAACTAAAGAAGAATCGAAGAATTACCTGGTAGAATTGATCATAGAACCACAAAAATATAATTCTATGGAGTAAGCTATGGTTTAAACCTCTTAAACAAACTAACTAAGACTTTAAATTTGAAAGAAATTACAAGAAATGGTGAAAAATTTTGTCCAAAAGAAAAAGAAAAGAACATATATAGGCTGCCAGTGAGGTGCCACGATCGTGGCCCAGGCCATATAATCGCGGCCCTCAGCCCTTGGGATTCCAATGCCTTCCATCCCAGCCAGCCTCAAGTTGAATAATTGAGGACCAGGAAGAAAATGGACCCCGATTTGGATAGTCCATATATGGAATATTTATGTTATCTATATTCTAGATTCAACAAAACCAATGAAAAGGTGTTTCAAGGTTGTTTAAGATGAGGAAAGCAAAAAGTAATAATTCTTAAAGGAATTTAAACAATAAAACTATTAGGTAATCAACTACCGATCCCAGCAAGTTAAAAATGATTTGGGAAAGTTACAAGAACACTTAAACATGGAGGAATCTCAGAAATACCACAATGACCCCTGAGGGTCATTATAGGTTCTCCAAAAATGTTAACTAAAGAAACCTAGTTATTTCTCAGCCTGCAAATATGTCAACTGGAACCTCTTCAGAAGAAAGGATACCCTTCAGTCCAATATTCTCTAATGATACTAAAATCAAAGGATCACTAACACATTTTTTTTGACAGGGGCATATGGAACACTAGATGTACTATTGCCAACTCCATGAGAATCTCTAACTTATATCCTACCTTGCAAATACTTCTTAGAATCCAATAGGGGCATTTGTAATAGGGACTAAGTTTCCTCTTATTACCAAACCATATCACACATTTCATGGGTGAAACCTTCAAAAGTACCCAATGATCTACTTATAGCACTAGGTCTCTTTTTCTCATATCTGAATAAGATTTACGAAAACTCTGGGTAGTTCTTAATCTTTACTAAATAAGTTGAAACCTCTTCATAGACAGATGAACTATGTATGGTCCAATAACGGTAGTTTCACCTACTTTAAACAACCAATGGGAGACCTACATATCCTCCTATAGAGAGCCTCAAAAGGAGCCATATTGGTGCTATAATAATAACAATTGTTTTCTAAAAAAAAACCCCATAAGAGGAAAGTGATCATTACAATTACCTTTGAAATCAATCATATATGATCTCAACATTTCCTCTAAGGTCTAAATAGTAGGCTATGCCTACCTATATGCTTGCGGATGAAACCTTGTACTGAGATTTACTTTTCTACTAATCCTTTCCAAAAAGACTTCTAAAATTAAAAGGTGAAATGAATATCCCATATAATATGGTGGAAATCGGTACTCAATGCAATCTGAACAACTTACAGATATAAATTTTAGTATCATTCTTTGCTAAATTTGTAGCCTTAAATGGTAAGAAGTGAGGAAGATCTATAACGAAGTTCATATTTATCATACCCCACTGCAGAGTAGGAATGTTGATATACTAAGCCATACCTCTAGGACTCTGATGCTCAACCTTAAACATGCAACAATTTAGAAATTTATTCACAAAATCTTCAATAGTTCTTTTCATGCCATTCCAGTAGAAGACTTCTCTCAAGTCTCGATAAATCTTGTTAGAACCTAGATGAATAGAGAGTATCTAGAAATTTGATCCTTTACTAAAATCCTCTTCCCTGAACAATCCACATCTAGGACACATAGTCTGTATTGGTAGAATAGCATATCAGCTCCCCCTTAGGAAAAACCCTCTACTTTCTACTTTTTAATTGCACCCTTTAGCTGGCTCAAAGTCGAATAACTATCTTGTTTCTCCTTTTTTTTAACAATTAATGAAGGCTAAACCTTTCTGAACTATCACAACACTATCCTTAGAATCTGTAAGAAAAACACCCCAAATGTGCATGTGTATGAACATCCTTAGTCACTTCTTTCTTGTTTCCTCTATATGAGGCACACTACCCATAGATCTTCTATGGGCATCACTTACAACATTGGACTTACCATAATGGAAAAACACACCCATGTCATACTCCTTTAGAAGATTTAACTTCCATCTCTCTATCAAAGATTTAACTTTTTCTTACTTGATACATACTATATGGTTTAATGATCTATAAACATACCGACAGTGCACCATAGAGATAATGATGCCAAATCTGCAATGCAAATACAATAGCTAGTAACTTGAGGTCACATATAGGGTAATTCTTTGCATGAGTCTTAAGATTCTTAGAAGCATATGTAACAACCTTGCAATAATAAATCAACACACAACCAAGGTAAACTCTAGAGGAATCACAATAGAACACAAAACCATTTCCCCTTTCTAGAAGGGTCTATACTAGAGCAGAAGTTAATTTAGTTTTCATCTCCTAAAAGTTCTTATCATACTCCTAAGACCATTAGAACGTAACCTTATTATGTGTCAACCTATTAAATGGGGCATCAATAGATAAAAACCACTCAACAAATCTGTTATAGTAGCCAATTAAAACCATGGAACTCCTACTATCAATCGGAGTATTAAGCCTAGGCTAATTATTCACATCCTAAATCAAATCTACCTAAATAACCTAATTAGATACAATACACTCAAGAAATGCAACTAACTTCAACAGAACTCACACTTTGAGAAATTTGCAAACATATGTCGATCCTTGAGAGTCTGTAATATGATTCTCAAATAATCGGCACACTCTGCCTCACACAGCGAGTAACAAAATGTTATCTATGAAGAAAATGATGAATATATATATTAGAGAGTTCTAAAAGACATAACTACAAATTCACAGTGACCATATTGAGTTCCAAAAGTAATCTTTGAAATGCCACACTCCTTAAATTTCAGCTAATAGTACCTATATCTAAGATAAATATGGGAGAAACACATGGCGTCCTGAAGCTGGTCATATTGGTCATTAATTCAGGGGATAGAATACTTGTTCTTAAATAAGACCTTATTTAGTTGACGGTAGTCAATACACATTCTAAGATAACTATCTTTGTTATGGTTAAACAATTACTGGAGCATCCTCCCAGGAAATACTGGGTGAGATAAAACCCTTATATAAAAGGTCTTTTAACTATTCGTTCAACTCTTTAAGCTCAGCTAGAGCATTTTGTATGGAAGAATAAAAATGGCCTACTTACCTGAAAGAAAGTCTATACCAAAGTCAACCTTCTTATTAGGAGGGACTCCGTGAAAATCCTCAAGAAATACTTTAGGAAACTCGTTGACTACTAGAATTAACTGGAGAGATAAGGTTTTGGACATAGATCCTAAACTAGATTAGGTGATAAATTAACCCTCTAAAATCCATATACCTACCATTAAGGTATGAAATAAAGGGAGCTATTGGCACTATGGGAATACCCTTCCACTTTACGGTAAACTCATTTTGAAACTCGTGACTTTAGTTCTATAATTAGCTATGTCATAGAAGGAATTTAACCAATCCATCCCAAAAATTAATGTCAAAGTCAATCATATCTAGTTCTACTAGATTGCTCTTGGTGTAAAGGACTGAAATAGTATAGTTTTTGTACACCTTTTTATCTATGACTAACTCCTTGAATAGAATGGAAATAGAGAAGGGTTATAATAGTTGTTAAGGACTTCAAACCCACTCGATGAAGAAAGGAAGAAAAATCTAGAGTAAATTCCTAGCTGGATCTAAACTTTAGTACAACATAGGAGTATGAAGGAAAAGGTAGTCCAAGGTCTAAAAAATCATAAACATCAAGAGAGAAAATATTTAACATATTAATGACAACATTGGGGAAATTCTCATAATTCATGTGAGAAAATAGTGCATAAAAGATGGTCTGACTCCCGCTAGAACAAGAACTACCTATGGCATCCTTCGGATTATTATGGCCTATTGGAGGTGTAGATGAAGTATACTGAGCTTGATTACCCCTATTTTCCTACCTAACAGAGGGGGAATTCTTCAATATATGGCCTACCTGTCCACACTTATAATGTCCATCCTTGTCATAGAGGTACTCTCCCAAATGATTCTTACCATACTACCACAAGTAAGGTAGATTGGTTACCCCTTTTGACACTCCTATGCAAATAGGAGCCTAGATATCATTTTCTACCATATTGCTCATTTTTGGGTATAGGTGTTGCATCATCAGCTAATGATAAGATATCCCAAATGACCTCTTCTAAAAGTATCATCGGTTTCTATTATCGATCCTCTCCTAGCTAAAATAAAAATTTATTTTCTTATCCTTATTACTACCATATTCTCCCATCAGTTTATCCCTCTCAAATTGTTGTTCAAAGGTCATAACTTAGGTTACGCCCATGTATCTAACCAATATGACTAGTCTACTGTAACTCCCTGGACCCTGGATCATTTAAATCCCTAAATGCTAATTCATCAACAGAATCATAAAACAATAATATAGATAAAGTTGTAATCCATCTTAAATATATAAGATAATACTGAAAGAATATGAAAACTCCAAATCAATACCACTGCATCATGTGTCTGAAATCCTCTAAGTGCTAAATAGGCTTCTAGGACAAGTCCCCAACTAGTCTCAAAAAGAAATAAATAGTTGTATCAATAACAAGTTTTCTCTAATAAAAGTAAAACAATAATAAAGTGTTCGTGGTCCATTGAAATCACCAACACTCTAAAATCTAAAAATAGTAGATCTTCTCAACCTTGAGCATAAGGATGGATGTCCTGACCAATATGTGAAATCAAGCAGCAAAAGAGTATGTAATCAATACATTAAATATACTGAGTAAGTGGGAGGAGAAAAGGACTTGCAATATCAACATGAATAATAATATGACTGTAGATATACCATTATTAGACTATGCAAAGCATGATCAAATCACAATTACAATCATTTATTCAATAAAATTAAGTAATATTAATAATGTAATAAATAAGCTTCATTGCAAATCATACGTAAGAAAATTCAAATATCAAACTTAGACAATGACATGGACTACATGCTATATACTAGGTGCAAAACACATATGGGAGAAAAGCTAGAATGTAAGGATATTACCTTAGACTAAAGTGGAAATGAAAGGAAATAAGTGTAGATACTTCTTTATCATGTCTGGCTCAGCTTCCCAAGTTGCTTCCTCAACTGACTAATTGCACTATAAAACCTTGATTGATACTATCTCATTATTTATGAGCTTGTGAACCTGCCTATCTAGGATCTGGATTGGGATTTCTTCATTATTCAAGTTGTCTTTAACTCTAATGATGTCCATATGCACTATTAAGGAAGAATATGATAGGCTCTTTCTCAACTTGGAAATGTTGAAGACTAAATGCACTAATGTAAGCTCTATCAGAAGATCTAACTTGTAAGAAGCATTACCAACCCTATTCAAAATCTGATATGGCCCAGTGACATGCGAATTGAGCTTTCCCTTCTTACCAAACCTCATGACTGCCTTCATAGGAGACACTTTTAAGAATACCAATCACCAACATTAAACTCCAACTCTATCCTTCTCACATATGAATAAGAATTTTGCCCACTCTGGGAAGTCTTTAACCTCTCCCAAGTAAGCTGAACCTTTTTAGTAGACTCAATCACTAATTCAGGACCTAGCAAAGTTTTTTCACAAACTTTTGACCAACCAATGGGAGATATACACCTCCTTCTATATAAGTCCACAAAAAGAGTTATCTAGATACTAGCATGGTAATTATTATTGTAAGAAAACTCTATCAATGGCAAGTGGTCATCCCAACTACCTCTAAAATCAAGTGCGCAAGCTCTCAACATATTTTTTAGACTCTAGATAGTCCATTCAACCTAACTATCTATTTACGAGTGAAAAGTAATACTGAGATAAACTTGATAACCTAACACTTTCTAGAATAACTTCCAGAAATAAAAAGTGAATAGAGTACACCTATCTGAAATAATAGGCATAATCTACCCTTAGTCCTTAAAATACCATCTACCCCTTTGGAGAAAACCTACCCTTGATGCCTACCAACATCAACCCTACCTTTCAACTTATGCAAGACCGGATCTCTATCCTACTTTCCTTTTATCTCTACCACTAGGAAAGATTATGATGCATTTAGAACTAACATACCACCATCCTCAGCATTCACTAACCCAACCCCAAGGTATGTATGCCTATGCATCTTCCTAGATAACTCCCTTTTCTCATTATTAAATTGTTCCATACTCCTCATAGACAACCTAGTAAGGGCATCAACCACCACATTGGCCTTGAACTGATCATACATGACTATAAAATCATTATATTTTAACAATTCTAACCACCTTCTTTGATAACTATTGAAATATTTCTACTCAAATACATACTTCATACTTTTATGATCAGTAAAAACATCAACATGCAACCTATACAAATAATGTCTCTGGATTTTTAAGGAAAAAAAACAATAGCTACCAGTTTAAGGCCATAAGTGGGATAGTTTTGCACATGAACCTTAAGCTGTCGGGAAGCATAAGCTACTACCTTACCATGTTGGATTAATACACATTATAAAACAACATGAGAGGCATCACAGAATACCACAAGCCCTTTTGATCCCAATGGCAAGGTCAAGATCGGAGCTGTGGTCAAATTGATTTTCAATTCTCAGAAAATTTTCTCACACACTAGTTTGACCATTCAAACTTTTGTTTATGGTTTTCCATTAGTGGCACCTGCGTTGTGTTTCTATTGGAAATTTGAGTCTTGTCCTTTAGCCTAGGAAGGTACCTGGGAATCTTTGTGATGATGTGGTTATGTGATTCAGAGGCTAAGTTCCTTTGTCAGGCGGTTCATACTATATCTTAGATGAGATCTGATCACCCTTACCTTGTCCTACCTTAAGTGGTGGATATTGTTCGTAGGGTCCTTTAGTTTCCCTATGTATGAGGAGGGAACTTTTTCGTGGTGTATCCTAGTGAGAGATTTCAGTTATTAGGTTAGTTTAACCTATAGATGTTGTGAGATAGCAGAGTTGGGACTTCTGTTGATAGGTGGCCTTAGTGATATTTTTGGGCATAGGAATCTTACCCTATTATCCCTAGATACTGGAGTTTTATATTGTGACTATACCTTAGATGTAACCAGTGTATCTCATAAGCTTGATAGAAGGGTCCTTAGGCCCTTGTCAATTGAGATCTATTTTACATTTAGGTCAAGTAGTTAGTTTCTCAAGGGTGCTTATTAGCATTGCGGGTTCGTGGTGTCTTCATTCGTGTGGCCAGATGCCCTGTTATACTATAGTGATCTTGCCCTACCGTGATCTATTTTGTAGCTCTAAGTTGTGACCCGCATTATTTGAGACTTCCATTGGTTGGTTGTAGGGAACTAAAGTGAGTAGCTTTTTTGAGTAACTGACTCTCTCTTTCTGTTCATTTTCTTCGGTTATGGATTGATTGCCAAAGAATTATCTTTATCGTTCGCCCATGTACAATTTAAAAAGGGTTGGCTATTATATTTTAGGTTCCCTTGGTCATGTTTTCTTATGGTTAGTCTTTGTACCCATAGGGATGTAACTGTTCTGGTAGGCGACAGTGCTTCTTTAGTGGTAGAACGAGGTTGTGGTATCCTAGAGGATTTCATATACCTAGTTATATGATTCATTTCTAGTCTTACTCATTTGATGCGTCCGTGAAAGTTTGATTCTCCTGAATGGATACTGGGTTGGTTTCTATTGTGGTATCTTGTGTTTGGACTAGTGATTGATTTATACTTAGTTGTGATCTTGTTTTGTGATTATGTTATTTGTATGAAAGTCGGGAGGCTTTCAGGTTCTAAGTAAGGGGTACTTAACTTTAGTAAGGTTACGAGTAATTGGATTAATCCATATTTTCAATTTGTGATGACACTGGTTATGGGTATTTGTCTTTCGGATTGTGCTATGTCTTGTCCTGTTACACCATTTTATATTTAGCAATGACAACTGAGTTTATAGTCGTGACTTAAGTTTATTGTCAAATATGTGAGTAGAATAACAAATTACCTTAGGGTGATCATTTCCTATGTTTTAAATGTCTTTTCGGGTCGATTACGAGTTGATTTTAATTTTGTGGATTGATGTTGATGATAAAGGTCCAGATAGACTCTTTGGTTTTAGTTCTAGGCCCAAAGTAGGGTTGGCTTTACAAGTAAGGTCAACCGCCATTTGTGGTACCCAATGTTGTTTGCTTGTCGGTTGATATCGGTTGCCTTTCAATACTATTATAAGTAGTGTTACCCGAGGATCTCATTATCTTAATACCTATCCTATAGAGTTTCATTAGTTTCTAATGGTACATTATAGATAGACATTGGTCCTTGCAGTTCCAGAATTGATGATTTGATTTAGACCATTCTTCGTGAGGCCAATTGTACCAGATAATCCATACCCATGGGGATAGCGGAATGTGTAGTGGGTTTTGCTACCTTTATGTTCGAGGGTTGTTTTCTTTGTGAGGCCCCAGTTTCTATTATTTCAGATGGCGGCACCCAATTCACTTCTTGATTTTCCATCCACAAACTATCAGCTAGCCCGAGCGAATTAGTTGGACATCTCAGAATTTATCTTGACTCGAGTCCTCAGTTTTGATAATGGTTGAGGTTGAAATTAAGCCTTGATTAAATGTCATATGACAATAGCTGCTATTCTAGTGTTTAAATGGTGCCATTTAGAGTTTTTTCTTGATGCTTGAACAGCCAGCAGGTGAGGTTTAAGCACCATAGTCCATGTGGTGTGTTACAACAACTCCTATTCCTGAGTGAAAGTGGAGCGTATAATCATTGATTTTGTTTATGGAATCCCTTATACTCCCAAGGGTTGTGATTGTATACAGGTCATCGTGGATCGATTGACCAAATCCTCTTGTTGTCTTGTATGTTAGGGATATTCTTAGTGGTGTCGATAGACATGTTGTCTTGTATGTTAGGGATATTTTTCATCTGCATGGGTTGCTAGCTTTTATTATATTAGACAGGGGTGAATAGTTCATGTCATATTTCTCTAGGAATTTGTAGTGTGAGATGGGTACAAAGGTAGCTCTAAATATGGATTTTCACCCACAGACAGTAGGCATTCTGAGCGGATCATCCAATTACTCCAGGATATGTTTCAATCTTATATTTTGATTTTGGTGGTAGTTGGGATCAGCATTTGGATTTGGAAGAGTTCTCCTACAATAACAATTATCATTCCAGCATCTAGATGGCACCTTTTAAGGATTTGTATGGTATACATTGTAGACCACCAATTAGTGGGTACAATAGTGTTAAGATTTGACCTCTAACTTTTTATTTGATTCAACATGTTACATAGAGATTCAGACCCATTCAGATTATATTTCAGGCAGCACAGAGTAGACAAAGGAGCTACACAAATTATAGACTTTTCTTCTTTAGTTTAGTACTGGGACTTGGTGTTTGTGGGTTCTTTGAGATCCATGTGGGAACACAGAGCAGATTAGTGGGTTGCCTATATATTGGAACTACCTTCAAATTTAGCGGTGGTACACCCTATTCCATCCACATCTCTGTTCCTCGTTGTTATATACCAGATTCTTCCTAAATATTTCATTATGAGTCAGCTTGAATCGACGACTAGTTATTTTGTGTTGAACAACCTAAGGCAATTCTTGATAAAAAAATGTAACATCGTAGGTATTGAGATATTTTTGTTATGAAAAATTTTATGGGCATGTGGTCCAATCGAGGATGCTATTGGAAGGTTAAGAGAATCGTGTGAATTTCACATCCTTGTTGTTTTAGACTTCAAATACTCTTTCCTTCTTAAGTTTCACAGATAAAAGTTTCTTTAGTGGTGGATATTGTAATGGCCCTCAGGGCCATTTTTGTGATTTCCACTATCTTTATGTTTTAAAGCATTCTTGAAACTTTCCCAAGTCATTTATAACTTGTTGGGATTGGTAGGTTGGTTCCTTGGCAAGTTTATAGCTTAATTTCTCTATAATTATAGGTTCCTTCGGCCTTACTTGGATTATATGATCCCTAATCTCCTTTTCATCAATTCTATTGAGTCCGGAGTATCATTTACATAAAGATCGCATATATGTATTCTTGAAATCGGAATCCATTTCAATCCCCTATACTTTTAGCACTTTTTAAAGAAAAGGTTTAGTGGCCGATAAATTGGCCAGTCCAATAAATTAGGCAAAAGGACCGATTTATTGGCCAGTTGGTGGGTTTTCTACTTCATCCCTCAGCTTTTAACCCATTTCCATCATTGCGGGATTACTATTTTGACACTTACCTTTCCAACACCTCTTTGCATTACATGCCTTGATTTGTACTCTTCAGGACTTACAAGGGGAGTTGTTATTGGATTATTTGGTGATTGGTTGTACCCACCGGTAGTATGGGATACCAGCACTTGAAGATACCATCCGTGCACTTGTTGTATTTGTTGTTAGCTTAGCTTGTTATTAATTTTGTATTCTCTTATTCGTCCTTCATTGTGCTGGTTATGTTGGAGCTCCAGGTACATGTCACGTTTGTTCATGATTTTTTTATGGCTCAGGGTCCATGTGTCATACCTTGATAGTGACTTTCCTTCATACTCTTTAGTTGATGTTGTACACACTGATAACTGGCCCTTCAATGAATTAACTCGCTATTACTGTAGTTACCCCTTTCATGTTGTATATCACATGTTGTTGCCCTATTTCTTCTGATCCCTCTTTCCCTTGCATATACTTACTTTTTCTCGGTCGGACTATGATCCATACTAGGTACCTGTTGTTTTTGGTATTCATGCTACACTTCTGCATCTTCTGTGATGCATGTCTTAGTATGATTCATAAGGATGGACGTGATTGTGCGAGTTGGTTTGGTGTTCTTTCAGGAGACTTGGTGAGCAGTCAACATTCATATCCGGCGGTCTTCCTTCTATCTTCACTGATGTTCTAGTTGTAGCATGGATAGCTATTTTGTAGTTTTTCCCCATCGTGGGTTGTGTTTTATACATTTCTAACTATAGATGCTCTACATACATGATATCAGGTTCTAAGGAGTTATGTTCGGTTGTGTATTTTCATGTTTTGCTTTTGTTTCTTCTTTTCATATCCCTTCTCTTTTTCTTTTGGTCCTTGGTATTACCCATCACTATACGCTCTGGGAAAGGGTTAAGCTTGTATACAGGTGGGATGTAGACACCTCACAACTTGATTTTCGGGTCGTGACACTAACAAAATCATTGGTATTAGATATTGAGTAGATTTAAATCATGGAAATTTAAGCATAAATCTGGAAACACTACAGTAATTAACCTTGAATCATGTGTATAAAATTGCAGAAAGACATTTAAAGTCATAGAATTATGAATTATATACATGAGATATATTGAAGAGATTGAATTTAACATGAACAACATGATTAGGATAAAACCCTAGAACACTGATCATAAACTAGACCAAAATTTCTAGAATTTGGACACAAGGGTGAAGGAGAATTGTAGAAGTCCCGTATATACCTGAATTTCATGAATTTGAACTAAATGTACTGGTAGAATCTTGAGTTCTTGAGCCTTATGGAACCCAAAGTCCGAGCATTTTGAGAGAACAGTATGTTTAATTTTTAAGGGTCTAAGTATTTGTTGAGAATGAGCGGAAAAATATCAACTGAGTACTTTAACCCTCTCTTGAGAAAGTAAAAAATAACATCGCATTAGATGGGAAAGGATGTGAAATAACCATTTAATCCCTATGTTAAATTAGAAAAGATTTTGAAAAAATATTTTCCATTCAACTAATTCCACAACTTATGAAATGAGTCGTGGAATCTGAGGCCTTTTTTTTTAAGTTTTGTATTTCAATTCCACGAGTCAATAGAAGGGTCATGGAAGCATTCCATGACTCGTCTTGTCAATCATGTAATTCGCTGACATACTTGGGTTCCTGGACTTCCTTTGCACGAGTAGGTTGATGGTTCGTGGTTCCAATTCATGACTTATATTGTTCACTCGTGGTTTAGAGCACTAAAGTTTAATTTTTGGATTGGATTTGGTGATGCATGTCATGGTCTGTGGAATGATTACTAGTCTATGAACTACCTCATGACTGTGACTGCATTCTGCAATTGTCTCCACGGCTCGTGGTCCTGAACAAAGATAATATTTCTATGGCTCTGGACCCACTAATGGTCCTGAACTAAGCCAAAATTTCAAAAATAATTCTAATTGTTTAGCTAGGACTGAGTTTTCAAATGTAAGGCATTTTATGAGGTATTTCAACCATATATATCAGTACAAATACAAAATATACAATTGGGCCCTAAAAACAAATGTTCAAGACTAAATATACAATAAAATCCAAACTTGGACATAGTGTTATCATCACAAGAGCATCTAAGTACAAGAGTAGCATTATACTAGTACAACTACCCCAAAATACAGAAAATAAAGTTAATAAATAAAAGGGAAAGGGGTAAGCCTATGCAAACCACATTGTAGATCCGAATCAGCAACAACAATAAATGAGCAGAACCAGTATAGATACCTTATGCTAGGAGCTTCATTAGAAAAAGACGCAGAAGCTTAAAATGAGAATCAAAATATGAGGTTCTTAGTAGAAATCATAGCTAACTGAGTTCGGATAAAATGCAAATACCAGAAAGAGAATAATACGAATGAAAAGAAATATAGGAAATCTAGCTCCACAACATGGTAATAATCTAACTTGAGAATGTAAGTAGGTTATCTGGGTTAGCATAATAACAATAATTGACTAGAGGATACAAGTAGGCCACCTTAAATTACATAATAATAATAATAATAATATTCTAACTAGAGAAAACAAGAAAGTTATGTAGAATAACTAGATAATAATTTACCTAGAGGAACAAGTAAACTACCTCAAATAAGATAATAGTAATCTAACTATAACATAATTGGGGCCCTATACAAGTTACAAACAATAGCAAATAAAACCTCAAACACCCTCCATAAGCATGGAGAGTATAGAAAATATGAATGGATGCCATAAAATGCAATATGAAATGAGTGGCATGTCCAACAATAACACATACTCCTCTTCCAACACTAAAGGCTCATAAAGGAAGGGCCTATGAAGGAATCAAACTGTATACCTAGCCCAACACCATAGACTCCTCCTTCAACACTTATGGTCCAAAACAACAAGACACGTGGAGGAATCCATTTGTATGCTTTTCCAAAAATTGAATCGGGATAAAAATACTATCACTTACCCATAATTAACTGAGACTATAATAATATCAATTAGGTGCCCGGGTTCGAATCGGGACGAAAAAGTTCTTTTTACCTTTTTAAAAACCCAGAGTCCAGTAAAAAGTTCTTCAAATCCCATTTTTAAATTAAAAATAGCATTTTTAGGACAAAACACTAATGGATCATCAATTTTCATCCACCGCAAGCACACAAAAAATAAGCTAACTTATTTCCCGATACCTAGTCCATGCAGAAATACTTATGAAACCCAAGACCATCTCGTAATAAGAAGAAGACAACCCAAGAGTAAACTACCTTATGGCCTCTCCAACTAGAATAACACTTGGTAAAAAACTCCCAAAACTATGCACAGAACTAATTTGGGAGTAAGTAAGTGTCAAGCTCGGCCTCAAACACACAATTTCATAAAAACATAGAGAAATAACAAAATAAATACAATGAAACTTGAATTGAGAGAAATGAGCACTCACTTTAGTACAAGTCAATCCCAATCTAGACTAAGGACCCCTTCTCGGAGTCCTACACTAAGCAGTATTACCTAAGCTAAGAAAAATAATCTAAACTAACGCTCAAAAGTGAAGTTTATCCCGAAAACCCACATTAGGACATAGAAATAGAATCTATCACAATTAAACCTATGCCTAACCTACGAGTCCCCTAAACATTGAACAATATATAGAATGAACTACCCAGCTAAACTAAGTATGATGAAAGAAACTTAAGCCTACCTCCCTTGTGAACCAACCAGTCCCCAAGGAACTCAACATAAGGAAAACCAATACACAACCTATGCTAAGGCTTCAAAAAGTAATTTTTATGCAACCAAGCATCCCAGACTAAGCCAAGAGGAAATTATTACCTAAACAAAGAATTGACATCAAAATCCTACTCTATGGCCACTAGACAAGTGAATAAATCCATAAATACTTAAATAAAGTATATCCAAACCTCAATTCCCACCAACAATTACCAAATGATCATGCATATATCTTAAATGATCCAAGTCAAAAAATAGGTAAGCTGTAATCTAACTAGATGCTGAACAAAATACTCATGATCACTACACAAGAACCTTAACCCTCCGAAAAGCATTCGATTGTTGCCTTGCTATCAAAATGAGAATCTACATGTTTAGACAATAATAATAACACCCATATTGTCAGTTGATGTGATTTTGGTTAGGAGACTAATAGGAATCAAACACATAGAATTGAAGGATATAAGGATATGTGAATTCAACACAAAATAATGTGTTTAATAAAGAACTCAACTAAATCAAAATGAAACACACTTGAAATCACAAATCAGTGACCTAATGATCAATTAAGAAAAAAGAAGTTTAATCTAGCAATTAAGTAATTCATTGTAATTAGTTAATTAATAAGTATTCAAAGGACACACCCAACAATAAACACTCACAATAAATTAAAGGATCTACCCACCCCTAATTACCCACATTAGATCAATCTTATTAGAAGTCCACCTAATAGAATGATTATCAAACCTAACCTAATCAGGAATCCACCCAAGTCTAAGAACTAAAAAAACCTTCAAAGCAATTCTCTCAATAAAAATTATCAAAAGTTGATTAGAAATTGAAAGTAAGCCTATTTATAGCTATCTTATTATTACAATTTAATCCTAAAACTGACTGAATTAGTGAACAACTTGTCACCCAAATGGTACTGTCCCTTTTGGAAACTCCCCAAAGGGACTTGTTGATTTTCCAATACAAAGGGATATGCACAAAGTAGGCGAACACTCATCGCCAAATGTTGCAGCAACCTTGGTATCCATTTTGGCGAAGTCCTTCCTTATTGTTGATGTCACGACCTAATTTCTCGGATCCGACTACGGTCCTTCCTTATTTCTTTTCATATTCTTCCTGATATGTCACGACCTAATTTCTTGGATCATATTCTTCCACATTAATTGTAGTAGTCCTCCGTTTCAACTACGGATTACGGGGTTTGGTTCTCCTACAATTAATGTAGTAGTCCTCTGTTTCAACTACGGATTACGGGGTTTGGTTCTCCTACAATTAATGTGGAAGAATATGAAAAGAAATAGTAAAGATAATACAGAATTGCAGAATACACCCAAGACCCGATGTCAATGTCAAAAGAA
>JBDJHY010316354.1:0-19191 GCA_039654485.1 Withania somnifera | reverse complement strand
CACCCAAACTTCATAACATAATAGCCCAAAAAAATATAATTAATATCACACCTCAACAGGTTCGCAGAGACCAAATTGATCTACCCACATTCCAAAAAGAGTAATGCATAACCAATTCCATCTCAGCAAAGGAAATATTAAAAAATTCCCCCCTTTAGCAATTCAATTCACCATTCTGAGTAAACCATGTCATGAATGAACTCCAAACACAAGTGTAACTTGGCATGGTTAACTAAACTATTTCAAATCAACAATGATATGACTCAAATTTAACCACAATATGACTCAACTATAGCGACTCTAAGCATATTCTACAACAATGACTATGCATAAGGTGAACTTAATATTGCAAACATAACAAAAGCAAAGCATTATTGAACTTGTCAATCATACACACAAGGTCACCTATTAACCAACATAACCATAGCGGACCATAGTGAGGCAAAAATTTTAGGCTTACCATGTCAACCACATATGTTTCAAACAAGTTACACAGTGTTATAGCATATTTCCCTTTCTTTCCCCCATACTTAAGCACATTCATGAAACACTATTTTAAAGTGGAATGAAAGATATCATAGCCCATGAGTAACTAGTGAAGAGAGAAGATGACTAAAAAATAATAATAGGCACATACCTTTTAGTTGAACAAAAAGAAGAAAGTTGCTTGAAGCTTAAGGATTGAAAATCAAAGGGGAAGAGGGGAAAATTATTTGTGATGCTGGGGAAGCAGGGGGTTGTAGCCATTTTTAAAGAGGGGGAATGGGAAAAATGGTTTAGGGAAATTAAATGAAGGTAGTTGGTCTGGGTTTAGAGCACCATTTACCTTGCAACTCAACTGCCCCATGAGTCGTTACTCTCACCACTTTGAACTGCCCCATCCATTTAGAGCACAATTTACCTGGGAAGAGTCGCAATCTCAAATTGAATAACAATACCTCTTGACTCGACTTGAATGAGTGCTCAACCAAATTCTTGTTATGCCATCAATTCATCTTCTCCTTGTAAATCTTGGCATTTTCATACGCATTTAGTTGGAACTCATCGAGCTTGAGTAGTTGCGAGGTCCTCTTTGCAGCATTTTCTTTGGGATTAAAATTTAACCTTTTTACTGCCCATTACGCCCTATGCTCAAGTTCTACCAGCAGATGTCAGGCCTTACCAAAAACTAACCGATACAGCGAGGTGCCAACAGAAGTCTTGTAAGCAGTGTGGTATGCCTATAGCGCATCATCAAGCTTCTCCACCTAATCCTTCCTTTACATATTCACCGTCTTTTGGAGTATCTTCTTAAGTTCTCTGTTAGACACCTCCACTTACCCACTAGTTTGTGAGTGATACGCATAGCTACCTTATGGGATACCCCATACTTGCCTAATAATGCCTTGAACTATGCATTCTTAAAATACGACCTTCGTCGCTAATTATTGCTCGTGGAGACCCAAATCATGTGAAGATCTATTTCTTTATGAATTTAGCACCACTCTTGCATTATTTGTAGGCAAGGCCACAGCCTCCACCAATTTAGAAACATAGTCAACCGTAACAAGAATGTACTAGTTCCCATGCGATGGAGGAAAAGGTCCCATGAAGTCAATCCCCCACACATCAAATATCTCCACTTAAAAAATTTTGTTCAGGGGCACATCATGCCGCTTGAAAATATACTGCATCCGTTGAAATTCATCACATCTCTTGATATACTCAATAGCATCTTTGAACACTGACAGCTAGAAAAAACCTAATTGCAGTATTTTGTGTGTTGTACGTTCTCCACCATGATGCCCCCGTACAATGAAGCATGACATTTAGAAAGAATTTCTTGCATCTCATACTCTGGCACACATCTCCGGATGAGTTAATCCAGACCTTGTTGGTACAGGAATGGCTCATCCTATTAATAAAATTAGCAATCATGTTTCATCCATTTTCTCTATTGGCTCGTTGCATCAGGCGAAAACACACTACTTACAAATATGTTCACAATATCAGTGTACTAAGGCAAATAGTTGTTCATCTAAAAACTCCTCATGAAAATGCCCTTCCTCCTTAATATGTTCATGATTCTCAAACCTTGAGAAATGGTCAGCTACTTGATTTTCACAACCCTTACGGTCATGAATTTCAAGGTTAAACTCTTACAGCAATCGTATCCATCTAATCAACCTTAGCTTAGCTTCTTTATTGTTGAACAGGTATTGAATAGCCGCACGATTAGTGTACACGATAACTTTAGTGCCTACTAGGTAGGCCCTAAATTTATCAAATACAAACACTAATGCCAACAGCTCCTTTTTGATAATAGTGTAGTTCATCTGCGCGCTGTCCAATACCTTGGTAGCATAGTTTATAGATTGGAAGACACTGTCCCTCCTTTGACCCAGTACTGCTCCCACAAATGTATTTCTTGCATCACACACTAGCTTAAAAGACATATCCTAATCAGCTGCAATTAGTATCAGAGCCTCTGTCAAATTTTTCTTCAACTAATTAAAGGCATGTAAGTAGTTTTTCAAAAATGCAAATTGGACCTCCTTCTCTAACAGTCTGCATAAGAGTCGAGAAATTTTTGAGAAATCTCAGATGAACCTCTGATAAAACCCAACAAGTTCTAAAAAACTTCGCTCACCCTTAACTGTGATAGGGTGTGGCAAGTTTGAGATCACATCAGTCTTTGCCTTATACGTTCTTCACTAAATAATGACATTTTTCCCTGTTTAACACTAAGTGTGTTTCTTCAAACCTCTGCAAGACTGTATCTAGATTCTTTAAACACACCTCAAATAAACTTCCGTAGACCAAAAAATCATCCATGAAGACCTCCACAAAATCATCAACTATTTCACTAAAATGTCTATCAAACACCGCTAAAAAGTGGTCGGCGCATTACACAGCCCAAAGGGCATATGCCGAAAAGCATAAGTACCAAAAGGGCATGTGAAAGTGGTCCTCTCTTGATCTTCAGGTGCTAAGCAATTTTATTATAACCATAATATCCATCAAGCAAAAATACTCTTACCTACAAGTTTTTCAAGTATCTGATCCATAAATGGGATCGGATAATGATCCTTGTGGGTTGCCTCATTCAATTCACCATAGTTTATGCATATTCTACACACACTAACTTTGTGGGTTGACATTAATTCATTCTTTTTGTTTATCACCACAGTTATACCTCCCTTTTAGAGACACATTGCATTGGACTTACCCACCTGCTGTCGTATATGGGAACACAACTCTAGCAATTAGCCACTTGAATACCTCTTTTCTAACCACTTCTTTTATTGGTGGATTGAGTCTATGTTACGGTTATACTTTCGTATTGTACTCCTCCTCCATAAATATTTTGTGCATGCAAAAAGCAAGTCTAATACCTCGAATATCAAATATTTTCCATCTAATGGCCTGCTTTCTCTTCTTCAATACTTCTAATTCTTCATTCACCTATGCCTCAGAAAATTTGGCTGCAAGTATCACCAGTAAAGTTTCATTACCTCAAATGGCTGGGAAAAGATTTTAACTTCAAGTTAGGATCTTTTTCAATAGATGGTGGCACAAAAGGTCCCAATGACCTATCAAGTGATTCATACCTCTTATGAGTAAACACGCCGGCGAGGTCTAATAACTGGATCATTTTTATAGCTTAAGTATCATCTTCCATGCTTTGACCCATGATTGCCTTTGCAAGTGGATCATTATTGACTAGTACGACTATTTCCTGGTTTGTATTATACACAATGATTGTTGATAGCTCTTCATATATTACGGGCAACTTGAGGGCTTTATATGCATCAAACTCTTCAACTTTATCATGGGACCTCATGGTAGTCGCCCGAATACCATATCAATTAGTGCATACCCCATGGCTATAAATGGATGCCCCAAAATAAATAGGACTTACAGATCAGGCTTAAAGTCCAAAACAACAAAATCCACAAGGAAGATCAAGGATCCCACTTACACCAATACATCTTCCATTATGCCGAGCGGTCTCACTAAAGATATGTCTGCCAACTGAAGATTAATGGTGGTGGGGTTTGGACTGTCCAAACTGATCTTCCTGAAATATCAAGTCGGCATAAGATTTATACTTGCACCCAAATCACACAACCCCCGTACAGTTAGATTTTGACCAATAGTCATTTGGATAGTGAAATTTCCTGGATGTTTTTGTTTTGTAGGCTACCTGTTTTGGATGTGAGATGTGCACTCTTGAGTAACAACCACAGTAGCATGATCGATAGTGTGATCTTTATTTTCCACAACGTCTTTCACATATTTGGCATATTTTGGGATTCCCTGCAATATTAAATGAGAGGCAAGTTGATGTGAACTTTCCCTAACAACTGTTTGAAATTTTGAAATCCTTCTTCCTCTTTTTGCTTCTTTACCCTTTGAGGAAAAGGTGGTGAAAGCCTCACAATAGTTTTTTCACTGCTAGAATCTTGACCCTTATGTTGTCATTGGTCACTTTGACACTGATGCTTTCTTGATTTACCTTTTTAGGAACTAGTTAATGCAACTTCACCCCACTTTGTTTGTGACTGCATTCAACTACTTTGGATTTTTATCTGTGTCATTAGGTAGGCCCCCTTGGGTTCTTGTATTTTGAGACACAGCTAATTATTGCATCTGTCTTTCCACCTGTTGTCTAGAAATTTTCTAGTTCTTCATATCTGCTTCTAGCCTTATTAGTCTCTCACTGTCACGTGCCTGCCCTTCTAATAACTTTTTCAGCAACTCTTCAATTTTATTTTAGGCTGCCTGGTTGGTGATTGATCATAGCCTTACTGATTGAATTTCTTTCCCTACTGCTGGTTAGATTGCTGATTTCTATAAGTGCCGGAACTCTGCTGCTATGGCTGATTTTGATTTTCACCCCATGAGAAGTTAGGGTGGTTCCTCTAATTTGCATTATAAGAATTTCCATAGAATTGTTGCCCCTGGGCTCTCTGTGCATTACCAATGAAGTTCACCGAATTGGGGTTGGCTCAACATACATCAGACATATGGTCCCCCCCTGCCGCATGTCTCACACCACCCTTGGGCCTGTGAATGAACTATATTAACTGCAGCCTGCTGTTTTTACTGTCCAAAGGCTTGTGCAAACAAATTCTAAGGGGATGAAATTTGCACCGATAATGCTGTAACAGCATCTAACTCCATCACACCGGCAGTATTCTTCTTAGCGATATTTCTTGACATGTCACCATTCCAATCAGGATTACCAGTGGCAATCCTATTCAGTAGTGTGTAAATCTCTTCACAAGTGCGCTCTAAAGCCTAACCCCCAGCTGCCAAATCTAGCAATATTTTGGAGTTGGGTTCCCGTGCCTCAATAAAGGTATGTAGTAGCACTTTATTGGATTTTTGGTGATGTGGGCAGTTCTGGAGCAAAGTTTTAAATCTTTCCCATGCTTGGTATAAATTTTCACCCAGATTTCTCCCTAGTACACACGCAAGTGTACGTGGTCGAACGAGTAATATAATGGCTCTTTCGAGCCGAATGTCGAACCTACAAGGACTTGGAATTATGAATTAGTTTCACTAAATGATTGAGGACTAAGGTTAATAACATAAACACACTCCTGCTACTCTAAATCACTTACAAGATTATTGGATTCAATAACCCTAGCAAGCCTAAGATTGATTCTAATAGCGGGCAACAATTAGAAACGCAATTATTATAGAGTAGAAGAACAATCAATTAACCGAAACAAATACCTTAAATCAATTTATATCCATACATGGTATGTTAACCATAAGCCCCAAAACAAGGGTGTGTAGCCAATACAACTCATATTCAATTCATAAAACATAATTACACTATACCGTACGAGAATTGAATATAGAGATTCACCCTATAATGCTTGTGTAAGATTCTTGACTTGTGTTGTTTTTCCTAATATGATAGCACTAATCCTTCATGAGAATGATGATAATCATAATGTTACCTCAAAACATATTTTAAGGGTTACATAAGTCCTTGGGTGAAAAGACAAAATTGCCCCTACTAATCCAATTAGTAAAAGGCTTCCAGCTGCCGTCAACCAAAAGGGATCACGATAGTGATCACATCGTGATCCCTATCATGATGGACTCCTCATCATGATGTGATCACTATCGTGATGAGGGTCTTTTCTAGCAAATCTAGGCTGCTCCTGCTGGCTTACTTTTTCGCTTTCTCAATATCCTCCAAGTACTCAATAATCCTGTAAATATGCTAATCACATTGGTTAATAGTTATTTCACACAATAACCACCAAAGCATCCACCAAATCATGCAATTATTCTCAAAACAAAGACAATTTATAGGAAATAGATGGTTCTATAGCAGGTACAACTGCCTAAGATCATATTTTTTCATGCAGGTTGCATATTTATTTTATTTTGCTGGACTTATTTTCAATTCTGAGCCCTCTTTTGGAAATTAATCTATTGTAGAAAAATCTACAGTCCCAGATGTTCAGCATAATTGCACTATTATAACGCGATC
The DNA here is from genome assembly GCA_039654485.1 of Withania somnifera. Taxonomy (NCBI): domain Eukaryota; kingdom Viridiplantae; phylum Streptophyta; class Magnoliopsida; order Solanales; family Solanaceae; genus Withania; species Withania somnifera. The sequence continues at coordinate 12,695 of JBDJHY010316354.1, read as the reverse complement.
ACGATAAGTCCCCCTTTTTCTCCTTTAGTGCAATCGCAATGGAGGGACATGATCATGCTAGGCTGGTAATTCTAGACTTTGCATTTAAGTTACCAAGTTAGGGAGTGGTCTTGGAGAGTGATCGAGCTAGGACATTGCAATCACACAGCATCACACCCAGTCCTATATAAGGTTGTTTTCTCAAAATTTCATAAACTTCCAACATTTCATGCTCTAAGTTCTCGACTCTAAACATTGTGATTTCACTCCTAAAGCTTAGGGATCATGTAGGGGGTTGCGAGAGGCAAGTTTCAGACATTCTTCCCCATCTAAGGTGAGATTTCGTGATCATCTTCTTCCTTGAACCTTGGTTCCTAGAGCTTTATGGTGATTCTTGATTCTTGGGATAATTGAGGTGCTCTTATTTTTTCAGTTGTTTTATTGTTAGTGGAGTGTAAGGTGGTGGTTGTGAGCTTCTTCCTTTATTTTTAGGTGTGTCTCCATGCGCATTTTTGCAAAGTAAATTATAAAATATTTCTTTTTCATGAAAAACTTTCCATGGCCATTTGACGACCTATTTAGGGTCTATTTGATCTCATTTTTTAACCACGTGTTCTTTGAACTAAGGACTATCTCCTAGTTTTATTTTTTGGGCTGCAGGACCCGTGAGCCATTTTTAGGCTTGATTTCCCAATTGTACTTAGCAATATGGGTATAATTCATCATGTTTGACTTTTGGATATGCAGTTTGATAGTTTTGAGGGAGCTTCGAGCTGGTTGTGTGCATGTTTTGAGAAATTTGGACCTAGGTAGGCTAGGCTTACCTTCCTCCTAGATCGGGCTACTTTGAGTATTTTGTACTGCGTTGTCTAGTCATTGGGATGGGATGTAGGTTGGTAGACCTTTTTATTGTTATTTTCCCTTTGTTTCTACTGGTTCGGTGGCCCATGAAGGGACGTAGCAGGCATTGGGGTATTTTATGTTGCTCTTGACTTATTGAGATTGGTCTTATTGTTGGGACCCATGTCGGGCGATATTATGAATGTGGGAGGGTTATGTGCTTAGCTGGTGGCCTCTGGACAATTCTAGTCTATTATAAGAGCTTTTTTATATGTATTGTGTTATACAGTTGCATGTGTAGTAGTGTTACTTGTAGTGGATTGCTAGGTGGATCCCGATGTTTCTATGTTATGGTAAGGACCTAATGGTATTAAAAATGGGATTTTCTAACAGAATGTAATTGGGAAGAGCTTTCTATAACTAAACTTCCAGACCGCAACGCGGTATGGAGATATTTTTGTAATATGAGACTGAACTGAGGTTTTCTTACTTTATGTATCACTGGGGTTATGATATGGAAGTGGGACCTCCAGTGTTGTGCTATAAAATGTTTGTTGGAGGTGGACCTCCCTTGTTGCTGTAAGTTGTTGTTCAGAGGTGGGACCTCCTATGATTAGCTGAAAGTTGTTATTCGGAGGTGGGACCTCCTGTGTTTAGCTATGGGTTATTATCTGGAGATGGGAATTCCTGCGCTTAGTTAAGAGTAGCTTTTGATATGTGGGACTCTTAGTGTAGGCTGGGAAACATAGTAGTTATTCCTTGATTCCAAACCCTTGCATTCATTGCTATCACGTTGTTTGTACTCTCTGGGCTTACGGGAGAAGTTAGGATGAGTCCTTTGTTTGTTTTGGTTGTACCTGTCGATGAGAGGGAGTGTCGTGTTGGTTTTGTATCTTTTCTTTTTATATGCACCCATTAGTCGTATGGGTGGCTTTTAGGTTATATCTGCTCCTTGCCCTACATTATGCCTTTATTTACTATATTTGTTATCTTTTCAGTTACTCTTTATACTCAGCTGGATCCCCGGTATGCTTTCAGTATTCAGTTAACTTGTGGTTTCATGGTAGTTAGATTTCTATGAGATAGAAATACATAGACCTACTTGCTTAGACTTTAAATTTTCTATCTCAGCATTGCTTAGTCATATGCCATATATGTTATGTCTTTAGATGCGTATTTAGTTTTCTTTCCTTCTTTACTTATACTATGACCTATTTTACTTATCTCACCTTGCTTTACTTATGCTTTATTTGTGCTCGATCAGCCTATCATGCCTACTAGTTATCTCTGTTTATGGTACTCATACTTTAGTTCTTCACTATTTTTGTGGTGCAGATACCGATGTAGGTTAACATAGGAGGTGGGATCGTGCGGATGAAGCTGCTTTTCTCAAAGACTTACGATGATCTTCTGGCATACAAGCTAATCGTGTCTCCCTCCAGTTGGTATTTGCTCATTTTTTTTTTCTAGCAATATTTCCTTCATTTGTATTTTAGGGACTTGTATATTTTATATATTTCTTTGGATACTTGTTTTGTATCTCCTTATGTCATTGACACCAGGTTTTATATATATATATTATTTGTATCTCCGGGCTGTATGGACAGGTTGTCTACAGGTGGGTTGTATATGCCATCGTGACCGGAGTTTGGGTTGTGACATTTCCAAAGCCTTTTATCTGGCATTGGAGGAAATGAAAGTTCATAGATCTTTACAAGTGTTTTTGTCTTGTAGTAATCAAAGCAATAAGGCTTTGAATCTGTTATGTTTTAAATTTTCAAGACTGCAATGGCATGTGAACACGATATCTCATCATACTAAAATCTTCTGCAACTGCAAGTTTTTCTTTTTAAGATAGACAATGTATCTTCTTCCTTCATCGTGTACTGAATAAATGAACTCGAATAAATTCAAAACCTGATTATATCCTTTAACAAGCACATCAATTGATAAAATAGGATCATAAAATAATAAATTTGATTGAAATTGATTTCAAGTTCAGTCATTAATAGATACATTAATTAGTGAATTAAAACTAAAGTATCATGAAAATTTATACAGTTGAATCAACAGATACATTAATAGATACTTTAATCAGTTTACTGAAGTATCAAGTACCAAATATAATAATCGGTGAACTAAAACTAAAATTCAACCACCGGATATATTAATAAGTGATGTATCACCAATGAATTTAGAAAACTTGAGTTAATAGATACATTAACCAATGAATTAAAACTAAAATATCAACTAACAGATTATCTATTCAAAATGGATTATATGTTTAGACACACAAAAACACTTGAATCACTAAATTAAATCTAAAGAATCTATAATTTTCAAATATCAAAGATACATATATATATTTGTAATTCAAGATACACAGACATAATAACAAAATAAATTTCATGTAGTCATGCGAGTTGATTTCATATCATTGAGAATTAGTATCTCCTAAAACCTACTTCCCAGTATTGTAATGTGTATCTTGTCTTTTCAACATTTGCAATTTCATTTTCCAAATAAAATTCTTATTTTCTCTAGAAACTCCAATATTGGCAGTTGATGTGCTTCAACCAGAAATGAATTGATACATTCGGCTATGTTTGAGGTCATTATCTGACCCCTATTTACTGGTCCATATGCTTTTTCCCATTTTTAATACCTAGCATTCATCAAATCATCCTTCACACTATAATCGAATTATCAACTTGAGCCATAAGTTCTTCAAATACATCCCCTTTGTACGCCTTTGCCATAGCATAGTATACATTACTTAAATGTTTCTTGACTTCTCCTGTAATTTGTCCAGACATTTTTTCAAATATACCAAATGCATGCAAAATGTGGCAAACTTGGAAAGACCATGCTTACACTTTTCCAACTACTTTTTTTTCTGTCTGATACAATGGTCATGTTTGTTCGGGCACCAAATACATCCTTAAACTACTGAAAAAATCACGATGCATCATTCTCAATGTCAACAACTCCATAACCAAGTGCTAATGTGGTACCTGCAAAACAAAATATCACAAACAATACAAAATACAAACTAAAGTATCAGAGAATTTAGTGCACTTGAAGCAACAAACACAATAAACAGATATATAAATTAGTAAATTAAATCCAAAGTATAAACTATTAGATACATTAAAATAGTAAATTAATTGACTATATCAGGGAATTTAGTTCTCTTGAATCAACAGATATAATAACATAAATTTTAATCAAAAAATTAACATCGAAGTATCAACCACCAGACACATTAATCAACTGATTAAAACTAAACCATCGATGGTTTAAAGCTAAAGTATGAGGATTGAATTAACAGACATACTAACAGATACATTAACCGTGTGATTTAAGTTATGTATTTGTCATTAAACTTAAGGATACTTTAATCTAAAATATAAGAAGCAATTTACTTTCATTTTAATGTATTTTGAAGATCAAAAACTACATATCTACCATTAAATTTAGGAATTGAAGTATCTGTACAACATATACTTATAAACACTGACCTTTTGGGGTTTGTTTTTTCCTCATAGAATTGAAATTGATGTTCAAATGTTTATGCATACAAGGGTTTTTTGTCCCTATAAACCTGTCTCACATAAATAGTTTTGTGCTTAAGATCACTAATTATGTGTGGAACATTTATATCAAGTGCATTCAATGGTTTCAAAGTATTTATAACTTCCAATCCACCATTTGTATCAAATGATTCTATATATTTGACAGATTCCTTTACCAAATCAAACAATCCTCTAACACTACAACAACTTCCAATTTTCATATCAGATGTATCAATTCATGAGGATATTTTGAAAAATCACTTGCATTCATCTTCAAAGATACACAAAGTATGACCCCCATTCATTGTTAATCTTCATAGAAATTGAATTACCTTCTACAACATGTACGATCTTCATCTTATTCCTTGATTGATCAATGCCTAGTTGCATAACAATTTCCTTTGTTAATTTTATGTAAGATGTATCCTCAAGAATCACAATTACTATGATCTTTTTTTTCATAAGCATTTTCCTCAATCCAGACGCCCGAGTACTTAAATAGGATTGATACTTCTTCCATGATGGGTTCTGTTTGGAATAAAATTATGCATTAAAAAAATTCGATGAATTGAGCAATGAAAAAAAAATAAAAAAAATATGAGCTTTGTTCATCTCGGGTTTGTTATGGAAGGTGATTTTTAATTTTGAATTGTTAATTGATAATGAAATAAACTGATCGAATGATTTTCTTTTTTATGGAAGATCCGTTACTTTCCTTAATTTAAGTTGTTTAGTTATGGTAATGTATATGCTGATACGTTATAGGACAATGTGCCAGCGACCAAAAAGATGGAACTTTTTGTAATTTTTGAAATATATGTGATGAATTGATATTACGGTCTAAAGGGGTGTGATTTATGTGTATTGTCCAAAAAAAATTAGTTATATTACCTTAAAAAGAACACATAAAAAATCTGAATAAATTATTTTCTTAGATTCATTTTATAAGAGAATAAGAAATCTCGTTTCCCTCTTGCATTGGCACCTTTTTTCCTTTCAAAAGTTACATCTGTAACTAATGAAACTATGTTAAGTTGTATAGCTTGGATGACTCATGGTTTAAATCGTCTCAACTTAAGTAACCTTTAGACATGATTGAGCAATTCTAGTAACCATTAACTCGCCCAAATTCAATTCAAACACCCCGTTGATTCAAGACACATTGTGTAATTATCCTCGGGGTCATTTTTGTATTTTCACAATTTTTTTGTGTTTAGAGTGTTCTTGTAGCTACCCCAGGTCATTTGTGACTTGTTAGAACCTGTAGTTCGGTTCCCTAGCAGTTTTACAGCTTGATTCTTTTTTTATTATTGCTACTTGGGCCTTTTCTCATCTTAAAAAACATCGGGCCGCTGTTTCTATAGTTTTGTTCAGTCCGGAATATCGTCTTCATGCAATTTGCATATATGGTTTGTCGAGATCGGACTTCGTTTTCATTCTGTATTCCTTTCGAAATATTAGAATGGCTAACCACCAGAGGACCGCGATCGCGTGGCCTTGACTGAGATACGATATATGAGCTCGGCCTTTGACATTTATGCCCCTGATGATTATGTCCTAGTTGGCTTTTTGAGGATTTTGTACATGGGATCAAATCCCTCCATGGGCCTTTCAGCCTAGGTCATTATGCCTTTGGCGTGTTGCGAGGTCTGGGGGAGGGGTATACACGGGGAGTAGTTGTAAGGTCCTTCCTATCGTGGCTACATGTCGGGGAGGGTGTTCGCTAGCACTTATTTACCTTTCTAAACACCCCTTTGATTTGAGTTATTTGAACTTTTCTGTACTCTTCGGGCATTCGTGGTGGGGTTCTGTTGGTTACTTGTATGTCTGGTTGTGTCTAGTAGGTTTTGGTTGATAGCTAGGCCTTGTTTGCTATCTTCCTATGGATATTGGCTACTCTCTTTGCTTTACTTCCTGGTAGATTAGGACGTTATTGCTATTGTGTTCTTCTTTAAGGTCTTTCATTATGCTGGTTATTTTAGAGCTCCAGGTACGTGTCGCATTGGTCATGATTTACTAATGATATAGGTCCACTATGTTCCCACACTAATAGCTGGCCTTTCATCGTACTTGTTAACCATTATTGTGATTACTCCTTCTATTTGTTATTGTGTGTTTTGCCCTATTTGCTCATGATCGCACTTTACCTTACTTTATGCTTGTTTTTATCGGTCGGCCTATGATGCCTAATATGTACCGATTAATTTTGGTACTCACGCTACAGTTCTGCATTTTTTTGTAATGCAAATCCTAGTACAAGTCAACACAGAGGGCATGGTCGTGTAGGATAAACTTGAGTTATTTCAAAAATACAGTGAGCAATTAGCGTTCTTGCCGACCAGTTCTCACCTGTCACCAAATTTGTCTTAGTTTGGATTTAGGATAATTGTCTATATTTTTTGCCCCATTAGAGGATTTTTTTTTGTATCATTCTATATAAACACTTTACAACCATGATACCAAATTTTGGAGGTTTACTTTCTATTTATGTATTACTATTCTCTACTTCCTCCTTCTCTTCATCTACTTTCTCTTCTCTTCTATTCTTTTGGCACTAGATACTAACCCGTTGCTAACCGTTTTGGACCAAACTTTAGGCTTGTCTACTGGTGGAGTGTAGACGTCATCAAAACTCTATTTTCAGGTCGTGCTATATTGAGTCATGAGGTAATTACCAACTTTAAAAGCAAAACGGCTATAATCCAACTTTTGAGATAGTAAGTGCAGGGATAGCTAATCAACCACTGCCAGTTAATTTCAATTTACAAGCAAGGGAAGCAGAGATGGAGACAAAGCAATTATCTAATTATATACAAGTACTGCCACAGCAAGCTCCTAAAAATAAGGAATATCAAACTCAAATCACTATTTATGAACCTTCCTTTCTTTTTGAGTGTTCAAATCTCAAACTCCTACTCCTATAAATTAATTGCACAACTACAGAGGGAAACCGCAAAAACTGTACACGTCCCCTTGGACAGAAAAAGACAAACTTTCTCCAAAATGGTGAGCAGCTATACTGCTGACTTCACCATGGATAAAGAAAACTTCCATCTCCAAGTTTAAACACAGATGTTGCTCCCTACTTCACTTTCTACTGCTACTTCCAATTCTTGGCTTGCCTTTAACCTCAGACTCCTGCATGAAGAATATATACACAAATTGTTTAATAGTTGAAAACGCTAATACACTTCTTTTTCTTTCATTTAAGGATTCATGAATAAATATGGTTCAAACATTAAGAGACACCAAAGAAACCAAGGGTTCCGTTGATGATTATACCTGTGGGAAGTGCAAGTAAATGTATGTTTTTGCAGTTGATGGATTATGATTTTCTGCACCCTTGCTCCAATCATAACAAACCTACATACAAAATTGAATAAAAAAATTAAAAAATGAAGCAAATTTGCATGCAAGACAAAAAGAAAATCAAAGACTTCTGTGAAACTAAGACATTAGAAGATTCGAGATTTAGGGGGGAAACAGAAACAAAAGAAGGCCAATATTCTGCATTCATGCTAGCAAAGGAAAAGGCTACAGTAGAACTGGGGAAACTAATGGATTTCTTAGTGGCACAGAGGACACTCCCTTGCGAAAGGGCGGGCATGGACTACAAAAGATATTCTTAGTAAAGGCTCTACTGAACAAAAAGTAACCAAAAACATACCGCATATGCATAAATTGACCCTTCATTGTTGAACGTGCTGCAAGGTATGGGCTGGCTACATCTTGACATTGCCTAAAGAAAACATACACAGAAAAACCATAACCAAGTTAAAGTAGCTACAAATGTTAAATAAAAAATATTCTTCTTATGCTAGCATTATAGAAAAGCATGCCGACGTTCCATTTGATATCACTATTTGACTGACACAGATTTTGATAATAACAAATATTTATAGTAATGATTGAAAAGCCATTTGATAGAGAAAATATACCTCCAAGGTAACCAATTTGAATAGTTTATGGATTTGAATTCTTGAAAGTTGTGAAAGTTGAATAAGATTAGAATTGTATAAAACACTCTTTGACACTTTTAGGATGTCCTAAAATAAAGTGTCATAGTGAGGATCATCAGTAAAACAAAAAATAATTAACATATTTGGACTGAAAAGGGTTACGTGGAGTGGAATGGATATTGAGAATTCATATAGTTAACACCAGCTACACCAACTAGTTGAAGTTGAGGCATAGTTGTTACTGTAGTATGGAGAATCAACCAGAAAACTCATATCAGCAGAAGTGAGGGTGCAGACTTGCAGCAGAGAAAAAGACAGGATTGCAAACTAACAACTGTCTTAACATGTTCCAATTTGTTGTTCTTTTCCTTTTAAGTTTTTCTTTTCTACTTGTAAGAAAGCCATAAAAGTATCAACTTTCAGGAGGAAGACAGTTGTATCTTAAGCAATAAAAGGTACCCGAGGACATCACAGTTTTCTTGTATATAAAACTCAGAAGTAGCATTTCCTTTACTTCATGAATATCTATTAAAATTTATAGCACACCCTGATGCAAACTTTGAAGTTACAATTCGCAATCTACAACAACATAACAGTAAATTCCCACCAAGTGGGGTCTGGAGAGGATAAGGTGTACGCAGTCCATACCACATCCTAATAGGTGAGGTAAAAAGGTTGTTTGCGGAAGACCCTCGGCTCACGACAAAAACCACAGTCTAATACAATAATAATAATAAAAGTATTGAAAATGACAAGCAAATAACAAAAACAGCGCTACGCAGAAAATAACACAACAATCAATCTAAACAACAACCCTCAATTCAATGCCAAAGACAGGACACTGCCCTACCACTAACACAAGAAACACCCTATCAGCAAGAACTCACACCTATCCCCCTAACTTACTTATCTTAATTCGCGTCTTCCACAACTTCCTATCCTAAATCATGTACTCGGTAAGCTGTAATAGTTCTATGTCATGTCTAATCACCTCCTTCCAATACTTATTCGGTCTACCTTTACCTTGCTTGAAACCATCCAGTGACACCCTCTCATACCTGCGCACAGGAGTATCCGAGCCTCTCTTCATCACATGCCCGGACCATTTCAACCTTACTTCTCTCATTTACCATCAAACTCACCCCCACCTTATCACGAATAACTTTATTCCTAATCTTATCGCTCCTAGTGACTCCACACATGAATCACAATATTCTCATCTCTGTCATTTTCATCCTTTGGATGTGAGAGTTCTTCACAGGCTAACACTCCCCCCATAAAACATAGCAGGTCTAACTGTCACTCTATAGAACTCACCTTTAAGTTTAGAGACACCTTTTTATCACATAAAAAACCCCTGAGGTGTGGCTCCACTTTATCTACCCTTCACTAATCCGGTTAGTGACATCCTCATCAATCTAGTGTGCATTAAAGAAAGTGGATTTGTACCAAATGATACCGAGGAAGATTCCAGAAATCCTAGAAACTCCTAAACTGAGAAACCTAATATTCAGAAAGTTCTATGTTTGACCAAATAAGGTCTCATAGAGTAATCCTCTTCTGCAAAATTACAGTTTTTTATTTTTTCATAGTAAAATGAATGCATAAGCAACTACAGGAGAGAAATGTTTGTTAATGTCCAGAAACTAGGATACTCTAAACAAAGAAAGATCCAAACTGTGCATAAAGAATACACGCTAGAAATCATAAAAAGTACATAAAATGATAGAAATTGGCACTTAAAAAGAATCAAGGATACCTTGAGCCTCTGTTTGCTATCTTTGTCCCAAAAGTTGAAGGCACCATCAGATCCTGCAGTTGCAAACGTTCCATGTGTCTGGGCGACAGATGTAACACATGACAAATGAGTTGGAGTAGCAATATTAGTAATATTTAGCAATAGTATAGTGTCTATTTGACAATGACAATTTCTCTGAAGACCAACTTTAAGAAGCCAGTCCAGTGTTGTATTTATCAACTTTATGTTCAGCTTGTGTATCAACACAAGCTTGCTATATACTTTCAAGTCTCTTTCTCTTACACTTAACAGTTCAACCTACTCCACCTAAACTAAGAACACCAGTCAAAATTTCAGGACAATTGAAATGGCACAATCATAAAGCTTCTAGATTTTAATTGCCCAAGATCAAAAATTTACATGCACCATATGTAGGGTCTTCTAATAATAACTTGCTAAAAATGGTCCACACAGCAATTGACTGCCAACCTGTCTAGGTCAACACTATATCCACCATATATTAGAAAAAGGATATGAGAGACAGCTACACATCACCTACCAAAGATGCAACTTTAGAAGACAGAACAAAATTTATAGAGAATGAGTTCGCGGACTGCAATGTATAAAAATATACAAAGAGAAAGATCTTACAGGATGGAAGTTCAGAGAGTTGACTGAGTATATGTCGTTGCCTTCCCTGTGGCATTTGAATGTGAAGTTTTTACCTTGCAGCGAGTCGTCGAGATGGTGCACACCAACCCGTCCTTCAATAGAGCCAACCTAAATATAGTATGTATAATATTAAAATGATACATGTCTATATGAATCTAGAACCATCATAATATCAGGAATCATTTACAGACCACATGTAAAAATGGAAATAAGCTATAATCATAGGGGACCATTCAAGAATAGCTAGAACAGTAAAACCCAAATGCACCATAAAACTCCTTTAAAGAAAATAACAAAAGTAGATTCAGTAGAAGTGTCTCTAAACATTGCAATGCATAAGGGAAGGGAATTGGTCCTGTTTCCATTATCTCGAAACAACCTTGGATCAGCCAGTAACATCTATTACCTTTTCTTTCTTGGGCTTTGTTATGTAAGATCAAAAATGCTGTACAAACAAAACATCTAGAAAAGGTAAAAAATAAAAAAAACAACTACAAGAGTTCAGTTCACTGTTGATATAAAGCTTCCTAGGTGTCCTAAAACTTTGAGGAACAGACTGATTTTGTTGATCTGAGTATGTAACCAATTCTTCAAACACTGCGTAATCTTGTGAAATAGGAGGTGTCTTATGCAGATAAATTCCAGTCTCCAGTGCAAGAAATTATAGAAGACCATTGTCATCATAAGGAAAGGACCTTGACTCTCTAATTCAAAGTCTTTGCAGAACTTGCCAAAACAAAGGTTAACACTCTTTAGGATGTCTCTTTATTTGTTCATCTTTAGGTTGATATAAGGAGGAATTTGTATCGGTTAAGAATATTAAGCTCTGAGATCATTCTACTAATACCAGTCCCTGTATGGGAACTCTAGCATTTTATAAGGTGGGCAAAAAATTGACTGCAGTTTAATGTAGCATATACAAGAAGGTATTAGATCATGCAACAACAAAACTACACTATAAAAAAGGTACTCACCAAGAAACCTTGTTGATCAGGGAAGGCTGCTAAACACCGAGTTTGATACTTTAAGGGTGAGGCTATTCTCTTGAACTCGGTCTGCAACAATTTTTAAGGAAATATAAGTTTTTAGCAATTAGAAGGAAATGCTAGTGATATGTAGATGTTGCAGAATGATTAATATTTGAAAATCCAACGACAAAAAATCTGGAAGTATAAATCTGAGTTTTACCAACTTCTTCCTAAAATATAATAAGAAAAATGTGTAGTACCCTCGAGTTTTCTCTATCCTTCCTATTTTTAATTAGTGGCTAGTGAGTAAACCTATGAAATATGATGTTATTAACATCCTAAATGTTTATCTTGATGAAATCAAATGGGTCTACTAATATGACAACTTTTTATCAAATGTAGGTGTGAATATATTAATAACAACATACCAATGAGATCCCACATGCAGACCTTAGTCCCACCTTGTGTGAGGTAGAGAGGTTGTTTCCAATAGACCCTTGGCTCAAGAAAAGAGCTTTCGAAAATAGGTTTCACAAATACAAGAGTAAAAGCTATAATGACTAGGGATGGCAAAATGGGTAAAACTTATTGTTATCCATTCGCCTCAACCAATTTGAAATGAGTTGGATATCCGACCATTTAAAAGTGGGTCAAATATGGATTAGCTCATATTATCCATCGTAAAACAAGGGTTAATAAAATATGGGTAACCCATAGGAATCCATCAATCTAAAAGGTACACTTATTAAGGGTGTGTATATTTTCATACCGAGGTTGCTGGCGAAGTTGCTGCCAAGTGGCCACGGATCCAAGCCATGGAAACAACCATTGCAAAAATACAAGATAAGGTTGCATACAATAGACACTTTTGATCGAACCCTTCCATGGAGCTTGCGCATAACGGGAGCTTTAGTGCACCGGGCTGCCCTTTTTTATAATATATTTCCATACTGAACCTAACCGT
>JBDJHY010316247.1:0-19192 GCA_039654485.1 Withania somnifera | reverse complement strand
TGTTTATAGCTTTAATAATTGTACTAAATAGTGTCCTTGGGTTGGGTAGATAGGTCGTATAGCACCCCAGTACCATTCTTTCGTCGATTCTCTGTTGATATTAATATGTTAGCACCCGAGTGATATGGGGTCGAGACTTAGTTTTAGATTATAGATACCTGTGCAGGTCATAAGACGTGGATATCTCCGATTATATATATATATATATATATAATATATTTATATACTTACATGTTATTGATATGTTGTGCATTCATGACAAGGAGAGACTCAGCCTAAGGCTCCGATAAGAGTACATTAGGGCTGGGTATTATCACCTTCTGATTTATGAGCCTTGATGGCTAGCGGATAAACTGATGATAACGATCCATAGCGGATGATTTGATGATAAAATTTCATTGCGGTATGAAGAAATAAATGGAAACACTTTAATAATAATATAAGTAATTGTCTTTTACTAGTTTAGTCTCAACATGGTATCGAGCACTTGGTAACGCTGTTTTTACCTGTTTTAGTCCAGGCTTCACCTCTGGCACCAGGACTTACATATATATCTATTTTTACTAATAAATTCTAGGACTTGAGACCGACTCCTTTCGGCAGTGAGTACAGTGCTTATACTTGAGACCATCGTCATATGGCAGTGAGTACAGCTTTTTGACACATATGGTACCAGCATTGTGGAGACATAATGATAAAGATTATTGATGACCATAGGTGAAACTACCACACATATATATACATCTGCATGGGACACCTTGATTTGCCAAGTATGGCTATTACTGATATGATCATATTGATATAAAGCACTGTGTGTCGGAGGAATAACACTGATATGAGGCACTAGATGCCAGTGGATAGTACTATTGCAGGGTACTTGGTGCCGATTGTGATTCACTGTGGTTCTGAAAGTGGGATGTGAGGTTCTATGACGATCATCTGTTTGTTACTTTTCTGTACTTGTTTTCTTCAGTGTGCTCATAGGTCGGATTGGGTGCTTCCTAATGGGGGGATTTTCAACATTTTATTCCTTTACTTTATCATTCATATTACTACTTATCTACTATTAATACTTACTTTTTGTTTCGTGTTATGTGGAATCATTGCTTTATATTTTGTTTGTTCAACCATCCTTTCATTTGAGGTTACCGGTATATCGACCACGTTCTGCTCCTATCTTCTTTGATTCCCATTTATTGTATTATATTTCACATATGTTGTTGGAAGGATGCTGGGTACGTTCTCTTTCATTGCCTACGATCCTGTTATGTGATTAGCTAGCACTACCAGTCTACATGACACTTGTTTCGTACTTGAGTTTCTAGTTTCCTGTATTGTACTATTTACTTTTATGACCCTTCTTCTTGTACTCTATTATTTACTGCTTTTATTATTGTTATATGCTCAGTGAGCCCTCGAAGCCTACTTAGTAAGGGTTGTTTCGGCGACTTGTACTCATACTACACTTGCACTTGTGCAGATCCGAGTACAGATTCCCGCTTATGATATACAGACAACTATTCATTCGGTTCTATTCATATCGGAGATTCAAGGTGAACTTGGCATCCAGCTTGTTCCTGCTTCTCTTTAGACCTATGTTTTATTGATCTCCGTTTTATTTTGGAGACATCTTGATACTACATTTAGTCCAGTTTTATGATTCTGTACTTAGTGGTTCATTTGACACTGATACCGGATTTTGGGTAGTTTTTTTCTTAATTAATTCCGCAAAATTATCATTTTATGTTGACTTTTGATATTCCTCCGCATTTAATGTAGTATTCCTCCACTTCGGCTTCAGACTATGGGGTTTGGTTCTCCTACTGGTGGTATAGTAGGTGCCATCATGATCCACAAAATCGGGTCATGACAGTAAGTTATTGGAAGGTTTGGAAGGCAATAGAGTTTGTAAAGTCATTGGTAAGGGGTGCCCCTAAGCATTATTATGCAGGGGTTGATGCATACCATTATATGCTTATGAAGGAAAATCCTGGAAGTATAACAGTGTTGGAGCTTGATGAAAATGGTGCGTTTATGTACTTTTTCATTGCCTATGGACCCTTTATTCTTGGTTTTTAAAAAAAATCAGGAAAGTTATAATAGTCGAAGCGACATTCTTGATTGGCAAGTACAAAAAAGTATTATTTTCTGTTGTAGCACATGATGTGGAAGATTTTATTTTTTCATTGGCATTTTGTGTAATTGACTCCAATTGTGATGCCTCCTACCGATAATCTTTCTAACAAATGAGAAGCTTTGTGGATGATAAACTTGAATTGTGCATAGTTTCTAATAGAAATCCAAGTATCAAGAATATGTTTGAGCTTATGTTTCCTAAAACTCATTATGATTGTTGCATTAGGTAAACTAGAGAAAATATCTGAAACAACTTTCACAATGGTACAATAGCATACCACTTTTACAAAGCAGAAGAAACATATACCAAAGATGAGTTATATGATCACTTTAATCAAATAAGAGATATATTCAGGGACCATTGAAAGCCTTCATCTCATTAGATTTCACAGATAGAGTAGGGAATTCTTTCTAGTGAAAAAGTTCTGTAATTTTTTACTTTGAACACCTATTGCAATTTCTGATACATTTCAGCAACTGATGAAAATAATCAGAAATTGTTCAAAAAATATTCAGTAGTTGCTGAAAATATTTCAGCAGTTGCAGAAAATATAATAAGCATAATTGCTTCTCAGAATTGATAAAAAATTCTCAAAATTTCTGAAAAATTATCTACTAAAATTCATAGTTTTTGAGTAATATTATGCCATTGCTTAAAATATTTGGCAGTTGTTGTATATTTTTCAGCAACTACAGCATATTTCAGCAACTACCTTCATATCATTAATAATTTTTTTTATAGTTTTAAAATTATGACGACAAATATTACTGATACATTTAACTCGATGTTTCTTGAAGAAAGAGAGTGACCCATTAGTGCTTTTTTTACGAAATACGAAGGAAATTTGGAGAAAAATTTCATCAAAGGCATAATGGAGATTGTGAGAATATTAAGTTGGGGAAAAAACTATTGGTTTATCAAACTTCCAACTACAATTTCATTTTTACTGGTGGCGACGAAGTTGCAAGGGTTAATTTGTCTTCCAAATCATCAAGTTGTAGAAGATTTGACCTTCACAAAATACCATGCGTATGTGCTACGCCAATGCTCTGCTATCAAAATGGTTATGATTTTGGAAATCGTATTTATTAGTACTCATCTCAATATTTAACTTTTAGCATACTCGGGGGAACTAAATTAATGCCACCTAAAGTTTCTTGGATAATCCCAAGTGAATTTTAGAGAGGGAAATACTTCTTCATGTGTTGAGCCAGGAAGATTGGGAAGAAGGCTGAAGAAGAGAAAAAAAAAATCATTTGGAGAATCATTTTCAGAAAGGTAAAATAAATTTTCCATATATAAAAGGGTTGGACACAAAAGAACAACATGCCTAGAGCGAAATGCTCCATAGAATCCTGTATTGAATGCTTTTTTCATTAAATATTTTTTCAGTAATTGATGGTGTTTAAATACCTATATAGTAAGTTTTTTAAAAGAATTGTATGATTTTGTCTGCAATTTACTAATTGCAACTAACTAGTTTAGTTTATTTGTAAGATTAAACAATTTCCAAGCAATTAGTTAAGTTGCAATTGAAAATAGATTCAGCATTTTCCGAACTTATACATCTTATATTTTCAGCAGTTGCTAAACATGTCTAAACAATTATTGAATCTATCTTAAATTACAATTTAAGCAATTTCAATCAATTTGGCCACCAATAAAAAAGAAAAGAACGAGATAAATATCAAGAAAAGTAAGTAATTTATAACATAACATAATATAACATATGACATCATAACAATAAATTTTAAAAAACATCACAAGAACTTCAAAAAGAAATCCCAAACCACTCCCCCTCACTCATTCACCCACCACTTACTTTATCTATGTCATCTATCTCATTAGAAGGAGTAGAAGCAGGAGAAGGAGAAAGAGTAGGAGAAGATGGAGCAAGAACAACACACCCTACCTCTTTAAATATTCCTCATTGTAAGAGTGAGAAAAGTCAAGGGAGTGTACATCAACGATGATAGCTAGTAAGAAATGAAGAATACGTGTTATTAGCATTCCATAGGGAAGAAATCGGGACTCTGCATAGACATCAATCATGTGATTGATGATGAGAGAATACAAGTCAAACCGACTCTTGGTAATCAAGAAATATATCAAGAGAATGTCTTCAAGTGTAAGACGATGAAGTAGGTTGGCAAATTGACCATTAGCATAAAACATCTTGGACTACATCATAAACAGGACATTTCATAGGAAAAAAGTTTCAACTCCTTGGTACTAAAAATGTTTATGAACTCCACATTAAAAGAATAGACAAATTTTGAATCAATAAACCATTCGAGAAAAATTATCTTGTTCTTCAAGGTGGTATAAAATGTAGCTGGGTCCGATTCCAAATATCATCATCCCCAGGGACGTATCTTCTTTGTCTTTTGTTGCTAGTGTTCTCCTAATTTTTGTTAGAAGAAGACAAGGAAGAGATGGAAGAGAAGGATGTATATGAATTTGATGAAGGTATTTCGGCAGTAGATTAGATTTGAATATTTAGTTAGAGGAGAACAAGAAAAGAGTTATTTTGAAAAAAAATTAATTGAGAGTAGTGAGAGAGTAAGTGAGGCTCGGTTTCTTAAAATATAGGATGAAAAGAAAAAGACTTTTAGAAAATGAAAGACCATCCATTTCGAGAACTGAATTTTTAGTTTTTCATTTTTGATAAATGAAATGATGTTTCGAG
Source organism: Withania somnifera (assembly GCA_039654485.1). Classification (NCBI taxonomy): domain Eukaryota; kingdom Viridiplantae; phylum Streptophyta; class Magnoliopsida; order Solanales; family Solanaceae; genus Withania; species Withania somnifera. The sequence continues at coordinate 14,366 of JBDJHY010316247.1, read as the reverse complement.
ACATCAATCGTGATTTCCTAAGGTGCCTAGTGAAAAGATAATACGGCTAGAAGATCAGAAGACGAAAGGTCATTACTATATAAGTAGTACTACGGAAATTCAAAATTTGAACAAATTATATTAGACTATCACATATCTAAAATTAATGTTATTTAACAACATCACTACTACGATAATGTGATGAAAACTATCCAATAACATAACTTCTATGATGATGCAATGAATCTTATCTAATAATGTAACTGCTAATAACATATCAACAATTGTTGAAGATCGGTCGGCAATTGCTGAACGTCCTTCAGTAATGCTGAAAATAGATCAGCAATTGCTGAAAGTACAAAAACCACTTTATTTATCTCATTTTCTATGATCACTTGAATTTGAATCCCAAGACTATATTATTCCAAAATCACTATATTTATTATTACATATGATATATCCGATGAATTAACAGTCAAGTTTACAAATTAAAAGAATTTATCCAGTGAATTAATTTAACAAATGCTAATTGTTGAAAAATGATCAACAATTCCTGATTACTGAAAAATGATCAGCAATTACTAAAAACAGGCCAACAATTACTGAATAATAAGTTTCTCATTGTGTTAGATCACTTCCAAGTTTAATCTCAAGTCGTATAATATGCAAAAGCCACTATATTTGTCATTAAGTATGACTGATCAAACCAATTAATAGTCAAGTTTCTCAATTAAAATTATTTTTCCAACGAATAATTCAATAATTGCTGAAAAATAGTCAGCAATTATTGATCTATTTTCAACAATTGCTTAGAATTGATCAGCAATTACATAGAATTGATAAACAATTGCTTAATCGCAAGTCTCTTATTGTATTAGATAACCTCCAAGTCAAAGCCCAAGTCCTATGATGTACAAAAACCACTATATTTATCATTAAATGTGATTTATCTAACAAATTAATAGTCAAGTTTCTCAATTAAGGTCAACTACGCGTGCAATTACTCGATTTATCGTATATTTTCCTCGAATTACTATCTCATTGTATTGGATCACCTCCAAGACAAAGACCAAGTCCTATAATAAACCAAAACCACTATATATTTCATCAAATATGATTGATCCAACAAATTAATAGTTATGTTTCTTAATTAAGGTCGACTACGCATGCAATTGCTGAATATATTTTCTATCTTCCCCAAATTACTATATCCTTGTATTAGATCACCATCAAGTCCAAGTCCAAGTCTTATAATATACCAAAACCACTGTATTTATCATTAAATATGACTGATCCAACCAATTAATAGTCAAGTTCCTCAAATAAATTGATGGATCCAATGGATGAATTCATCAATTTTTGAAAAACGACCAGTAATTGATGATCTATTTTAAGTAATTTCTTAAAATTGATCAACAATTGTTTAATCACAAGTCTCTCATTATATTAGATTACCTCCAAATCCAAGACCATGTCCTATAATATACCAAAACCACTATATTTATCATTAATTGAGATTAATCCAACCAATTGATAGTCATGTTTGTCAATTAAGGTCGACTATGCATGTTATTACTCAATATATCGTATATTTTTCCCAAATTACTATCTCATTCTATTAGATAAACTCCAAGTAACCAAAAAAGTCCTGTAATAAAACGAAAACACTATATTTATCATTAAATATGATTGGTACAACAAATTAATAGTCAACTTTCTCAATTAAGGTCAACTACGCATGCAATTACTCAAAATATTGTCCATTTTCTCCAAATTACTATCTCATTTTATTAGATTACCACCAAGTCCAAGCCCAACTCCTAGAATATACCAAAGCCACTATATTTATCATTAAATGTGAATCATACAACCAATAAGTAGTCAAGTTCCTCAATTAAAATTATTCATCCAACGAATGAATTTAGCAATTACTGAAAAGTGATCACCGATTACTGATCTGTGTTAAGCAGTTGCTTAATTCCAAGTCTCTCATTGTATTAGATCACCTCCAATTCCAAGCCCAAGTCGTATAATATACCCAACCATAATATTTATCAATAAATGTGATTGATCTAACCAATTAATAGTCAAGTTTCTTAATTAAGGTCGATTGCACATCCAATTACTCGCTATATCATATATTTTCCCCAAATTACTGTCTCATTGTATTAGATCACCTACAAGTCCAAGCCCAAGTCCTATAATAACCCAAAGCCACTATATTTTTAAAATGTGATTATTCCAACAAATTAATAGTAAATTTTCTCAATTAAGGTCGACTACGTGTATAGTTACTCGATATAATGTCTATTTTTCCCAAATTACTATCTCCTTGTATTAGATCATCACCAAGTCCAAGCTCAAGTCTTATAATATACCAAAACCACTATGCCTATCATTAAATTTTAACGATCCAATAAATTAATAGTCAAGTTTCTCAATTAAACTTATTTATCAAATGAATGAATTCAGCTATTAAAAAAATGATCAACAATTGCTCATCTGTTTAAAGATTGCTTAGAATTGATCATGAATTGCTAAGAACAAATCAACAAATGCTAAATCCCAAGTTTCTCATAGAATTAAATCACCTCTAAGTCCTATAATATACAAAAAACCATTATATTTATTATTAAATGTGATTGATGCAACCAATTAATAGTCAAGTTTCTCAATCGATGTCGGCTATTCGTGCAATTACTCGATATATCGTATATTTTTTCCTAATTACTATCTCATTGTATTACATCACCTCTAAGTCCAAGATCAGTCCTATGTTAAACCAAAACAACTACATTTAACATAAAAATTGAATGATCACACCAATGAATAGTAAAGTTTCTCAATTAAGGTCGACTATGTTACAATTACTCGATATATCATCTAATTTCTCCAATTAGTATCTCATTGTATTAGATCACCACTAAGTCCAAGCCCAAGTCCTATAATACACAAAATCAACTATATTTATCATTAAATGTGACTCATACAACCAATTAATAGTCAAGTTTCTCAATCAAAATAATTTATCCAACGTACGAATTTAGCAATTACTGAAAAAGATCAGCAATTGCTCAATCCCAAGTGTTGCATTGTATTATATCGCCTCCAAGACCAATGTTGACTCCTATAATATGCCAAAAACACTATATTATCATTAAATGTTATTGATCCAACCAATTAATAGTTAATATTTACAATTAAAGTTGATTGCACGTGCAATTACTCGATATATCTTGTATTTTCCCCAAATTACTATCTCATTGTATTAGATTACTTCCAAATACACTCCCAATCCCTATAAGAAACCAAAACCACTATATTATCATTAAATTTGATTGCTCCAACCAATTAATAGTCAAGTTTCTCAATTGAGATAGACTACGCATGCAATTATTCAATATATTGTCTGTTTTCCCTAAATTATGTTTTCCCTAAATTACTATCTCATAGTATTAGATCACTGCCAAGTACAAACTTAAATCCTATTATATACAAAAAATACTGTATTTATCATTAAACTTGACTCATCGAACCAATTAATTGTCAATTTTTTCAATTAAAATGATTTATCGAACAAATGAATTCAACAATTGCGTAAAAATGATCAGCAATTGTTTATTTTTTTTCAGCAATTACTAAAAATAGATCAACAATTGTTTAATTCCAAGTTTTTCATTGTATTAGATCACCTCCATGTCCAAGCCCAAGTCCTATAATATAGTAAAACCACTATATTTATCATTAAATGTAACTTATCAAACCAATTATAGACAAGTCTCTCAATTAATTGATTTATCCAATGAATGAATTCACTAACTTTTTTAAATCAAATTTTAGCAATTGTTGAAACATGATTAGCAACTGTTGAAAACAAATCAGCATTTTCTACCCTACCAAGTCTTTAATAGAATTTGATCACCTCCAAGTCAAATCCCAAATCCTATAACATACTAATACCACTATATTTGTCATTAAATCTGATTGCAATTGATAATTTAATTTTAGCAATTATTGATTAATCTACCAAGGCTTGCATTATATTATACAAAAAAATTATCATTTAATGCGATTGCTATTGCTGAAAAAAGATCAGCAATTGATTAATCCTACCAAGTCTCTCATTGTATTATACAAAAAATCATTTAATTATACAAAATTAAAATTTATACACCAATCAGACATATTACATAACAATAAAAGATTAAATAAAAGATAATTATCCCTAGACTATGGAACCAATTTTAAATTATAAATGTGCTTCATGCACCTCCACTGCATCATGTGAATAGTATTATCATTCATAAGTGTAAAGGGAGTGTTGGTGATCAAGTGCTCAATATATGCAAGTGCATATGAACCAAAAATGAACCTGATCACTCAACCTTTCGCAGGTCCATTTGACACCATCAAACAATTTGTCGGGCAAGTGTTTGAACATTTGACCACCTTGCTACATCAACATAGGGAACATGTACTGAAATGGCATAATGTGTGCACCCAATATGCACCTTCTACAACAGGTATGTTACAATAATAGGAATTAATTCTCCCCTCTACAATGAGGACTTCAAATACGACAAATTGCATATTCCTTATATTTATGATAGTGAAAATTCTTTTTTCCCCATGCCAAGGGATGCCTCCAGGAAATTGTCTTCCTCTATATATATATATATATCCAAGAAATTCATCATTGAAGGCATGTTTAGCAAAGATATCATAAATAGAACGACTACTCGATATCAAAGTCTATTCATCCAACTCGTTGTGGTGGTCCTTGAAGTTGTTACAAGGTCAAGTCAAGGATTATGCCTGTCGGGTCAAAGTGGATGAGGAACTCAATTTACCTTAAATGCATTAGTATTAAGACTTCTTCTTACATACTTCATCAATGTAAAAAAGCAGCAGTTAATTTAGCAACAGCTGCACATATTTAGTAGTTGCTCAACATTTTCAGCAATTGTTGAATATGTTGCTATATTGGGCAAGCAATCTCTGAAACATGTTCAACAAATGTTGAATCTACTGCAACTGTTTAATAACAAAGAAACAAATTTTTTATAATAGTTGTTTATATATTAATTCTAAACTTATTCAGTCCTACCACAACAAGTCCATCTTGGATATTATCACGAAGTCCTCCCAATTTAGATAATTCCTTATAAAATCCCTGCCTCTGCCTTTACAACAAAGAAATGCTTTAATTTCTTTGATTCCTTCCTCTATTAGAAGATTGTAGATATCCACCTTTTCCCTCTCTGCTACTGATGAGTTTTTGCATCATCTTTGCCTTTGCGATTGGATTTAAATACTACCCTCGTTATTTGTCTTCTTTTTCGTTCAACTGGAGTAAAGGTACTTGAAATAATTCTTAATTGACTAACACCCCTCTATTCGATTAAAGTCTTTGCGTCGTTGAGAAAGAACTAACTATGGCAGCCAAGACATTTATATTCTTGGCACATACTTGACATTGATGGGAACAAAGCACTTTAGAGGAACTGGCATCTCTTGGAAAAGATCGACCCATTGTGAAATTATTTGTAGGAGTACCTCCTTCTAAACCACTACCACTACCAACTACAACATGAGGATAATATGCCCTCCTCCTAAACCACTGCTGCTATCAACTCCAACTTAAGTAGAATGCCCTTCTTTTCCTCCCCCGACATCCATATTTCTATCAGCAGAAAAACCTTCTCCATCAAGACCAAAACAAATATCAAGACCTCTTGATGATTCCAGTATCCTACCAATATCATCTATAGTGTGGTGTCTCTTTTGATGGAAAGAACCCCTTTTAAGTCACTCTTCAACTTCTCGATCTTTTTATCGTTCTGGTAAAACTGCTCCTCTATTTCCAAAGACAGAAACTCACTGATAAAATCCATTTCCATCTCACTAGGAGTAGGAAGAAACCTTGGATGAAAAACCTATATGAAAAAAAATATCATTAAATAAGATGCAACAATAGATTCAGTAGTTGTTGAAAATTTTCAACAATCACTGATTCTATTAATGTTTTAAGCCTAGAAATTTCTCACAATATTTAGTAACTACTGAAAATATAAGAAGCATTCTTGTAAACACCAAGGGTGAATAAGTCTTTTCGAGTCCTGGGAAGGGGGGTCAAACAACTCAGAGACATAAACACTAGAGTTTGTCACTGCAAGCCATCTAGACATCCTCGGAGAAGTTACTTCATCGGAGAACACCCTAAATTTCCTTCAGAGGTAGGGAATCGCCTGAAATACCCAACACTACATAAAATAATGACGTAGGGAAAGAAGAATCATAATAGTGAATAGATACAAAATAAATTTTAAAAAATAAAATTGAATAGAATAAAATTTACCTCAAAATCACATTGAAAGCCACAAAGATTGTTGCTCTTTTTACTCTCTTCAATATTTTTCTTTTGGATCAAAACTAATAAATACTGGAATATTAGTTTATAGATTACATGGCTCCAAGGATATGAAGAAAAGGCCTCTCTATTGGCTGGCAGATGAACCCAATCTGAATTAGGCAAGCACAATGTCATCTTCATATCTCTCAATACATCATTTACACTGATTAATTGAATGATATCTTTGGTACTACATTTCCACCCTACCACTATTGTATTTTCTTATATCCTTTCGGTAACTCTTTGTACTTTGTTTATCCAGTGCTATCCTTTTTCCACAATAACACCTCAAGATGGTCATAAATTATAACTTCATCATGCCAAAAAAAAAAATGGAATGCAATAATAGTTTATCCAAGCCTCATTAACAAGATTAGAAATAATACGATGGTGCAGAAGTTCATACTCCAACTTTCCATGAAAGTTCTCTCTTTTCATAAAGCATATTTGGTAGCTTCGAAAAATGGAACTGCTAAGCTAATTCACCAGGTATTATTTCTTCAAGATTATCTTAAATCAAGGTAAATCATGAACCACACTAGACTTGGAAATAACACTATCACAACCCAAGAATCGAGTCGTGATAATGTCTACATCCTACCAATAGACAAACCTAATCCCTAACCTAGATCATTAAGATGCACCAAGAACCACAAGAAAAAGAGAACGGATATGAAAAGAAGAAACATAAGAAGAATATGAAAATACATAAAAGAAAATACTCCCCAAAACTTGGTATCGTGGTTGTAGAGTATTTATATACATAGAATGGTATAAAATAAAAACCCCAATAGAACAAAACTACAAACAAGTTATCTAGGATCCAAAAAGGACAACTCTGATGATAGAAATAAAACTGGTCAGCGAGAACGTCAGCCACTTATTATGTCTCTTAAAACAACTCTGATCTAACTCGCATGATCTTGCTCACCCTTTTGACTCTCACTAGGCCCTCCATCACAAAAAGATGCAGAAGTGTAGCATGACTACCAAAAACAACATGTACCTAGTAAGCATCATAGGCCTATCGGGAAAAAGTAAGTATAAGCGAGGTAAAAAACGTTCATAAGCAATAGGGAAATAGCACACAATGAACAATAAAAGATGGGATAACTATAGTAATAATGAGTAAGTATGGTGAAAGATCAGCTAACATCGTATGCACACAACGTCCTATGTCACAAACAAATCATGACCAACATGAAATGTATCTGGAGCTCCAACTTAACAAGCATAAGGAAAGACCAATAAGAGACTATAAAACTAGCAACAGGCTATGCTAACAACAAATACAACAAGGGTACAAATGGTATCTACAAGAGACAGAAAAGATTAAACAAAGTCTACGAGCAAACAAACTCGTCCGGTATCCCATACTATTAGTAGGTATAATCAAGAAACCAAGTAATCCAAAAGGGACTTTCACTGTAGTCCTGAAGAGTGCAAGTCCAAGCATAGGGATGCAATGCAAAGGGATGATGAAAGGTAAATAGTGCCATGCACCCTTCTCGGTACATCACTCATCCAGGATCGGACCCAATGGAAGATTTCCCATATACTTATCCTACCTACTTCTAAGTATCCCTTCCTTGACCACACAACATATCAAAGGAATAGGGACTAGGTCGAAGGGTTTGTGAAGGGACTTAGTCCTACATAAAAAAATCCTCATAAAAGTCCAACTAGAGGCATGGTCAACAAGGAATAAATGCCAAAACTCAATCTCAACTCATAAATCATATATTAGTGGACATTCAAGTCTAGACAGGTGGATAATTAAAACCGAGTACAAATTCAACTACTAGCATATAGGCAATGCCCAGAAATCATAGTGATAGTGACAAAATAGGTTCAAATGATGTGAGAAAATAGCTTCATAATACACCGCAGTCGTGGATACATATAATGCATAAGAAATTAGTTTTCGATTATTACTCTATCAAAATTAGGTTGCCCTTTAAAATATTAATGCATGCTCGCAACATAGAATAAACCAATAGGTTAAAATGGTCTAGGTCCATCAAGTAGAATCTATAGAATGGCTAGCAAACCCCGATCACAAGGCACATCCTCTCTTAGAAAAACTATGATCCTGAGCCACAAGTAATCACACAAAAGATGCTACAACTTCCTAGAGGACGCCCGTTAGGGGCTAGTACACACCCATACAGGGGAAAGAATGAGACTATCATAAATATGGCTAAAAAAACTCACTCCCAGGCTCGCACTGTGCTAGGTATGACACCATCACACACGGTCACTGTCTATCTAGCAAAAACATATCCAACTATCTATAGCCTAGTAACCACACATATATTAATCACATATAGCACCCCATGTAAGCTCAAAAAACTAGTGTAATCCCCTCCCCAACCTAAACTACATTCCAGAGGCAGCATGAAACATATAGGTAAGGCTTCATAGGCCTATGCATAAATATTAAATGATAAGGCCATCAAGATAGGACATAGGCCAAGACAAAAACTCTATGGGTCTCCAAACTAGTAACCCAGCCCTAATATGGAAATATACCAAGCTTATACAATATTAAATACACAATCTGGAAGAAGTAAGGCATAGCCTACCTGAATTTCAATGACAACCTTGAAAAGCACACTGAGATACCCGAAAAGAATGAACAAGTCTCAAAATTGCATACGAAACAAGAAAAAATGATAATCCATGAGTGAAGACGAGTAAAAGAAGCCTCATATTAGTTATCACAGCTAAAAAAAGAATATTTGTACCACCGTGTAGAGCACAATTTATAGATCGTGTAGTACAAAATAGGGCTCAAACCATCGGTAGAAAATGAAGAAACAAGCCTAGAAAGTTTATATAATATCAAAAACTCTACAAATAAAGAAAAATTAAGAAATTACTGGGTAAAACGATCGTAGAATCACCACACACCAATCCCATAGATCAAAACTATAATTAAAACCCTCTAACTAAATTGATTTTACTCAATTTTTTAGGAGGTTTTAAGTAAAATGTATACTGCCTATTCCTTAAAAAATCTAAAAAAGTATAAGTGTAATAATTATGTCATATTATATATAACTAATAGTCAGCTAAACTAAGACATAGGCTAATATATATATATATATATATATATATATATATATATAAGTAGTTATTAAGAGAAATCATTAGGTTCTTAGGAATCTTTTGGTTAATTAATACTTATTCCTCCAAATCTTTAGATATTCGGATATCGTATAAAATTATTACGAAATATTTACGATATTTTAAATATATCAAATTAATGAAATATTATTTTTAATAAAATCTACCTTTTTAAATAATAAATTTAATATAATTGATATGTTATCTCCAATAAAATATTAATAGCTCCTAAGTTTTTGCAAAATAATAAGGTATGAAGCTAGATTTTTTCAAAAGACTATTCCGTAAAATTTTCAATAATTTAGGACGATACTAAATATATATTTTTTTAATTAAAAAAAGGGATATAATTATTTTTCAAAATAAATGATTAAATTTAGCAATCTTACACCAAAACTGAAAGCCTCCAGATTCAAACCAAAAGTTCCTATTGACTAATGTACATGTTCAAGAGCTAGAAGAGTTGTCAAATTTTAATTTAGAACATGTCTCCAAGGAATTTATTCTTGATTTACCAAAGTCCAAATTTAAACTCTAAATGGGGTAATTAAGATAAACATGACAGTACTGTTAGGGATCCGAACTATCGATCCTAACAAGTCACAATGACTCAGGGCAGTTACCAAAATGTTCTCAACACAGACAAGTTGTAGAAGTATAAAAATTACCCAGCGGGTCATTACAAACACTACCTTTTAAACCTGGGTACTTATCTATCTTGGTTGCAAACCCATAATAAGAATATCTAATAGGTTTGGACTGATTAGAAAGGTGGTGTCTTCACTGTAACCTGTTGGAGAGGACTCTGCAACCTTTTCTCTTTGTACTTCTCCTTCTCCAACCCTTTCTCTTTCTATTTCTCCTTCTTCAGCCCTTTTTTTTTTCTTCTTCTACTTCTCTATCCCTTTCTCTTTCTTCTTCTCTTCCTTCAACCATGACTCTATTAAGTGTGTGGTAAGCAAGTCCTACTAGTCTAGACATATGTTGTTCCTTCTCGGCCAGTTTCATGATTCTCCATCTAGTATTTCTAGTAGATTTATAAGAAGAATGAGTAGCAACAATCGGTGTTCTTCTCTTTCCAAGAGGCATTTTTCTAAATCATACTAGACAAAAAAAATAATTAATTAGTTTAAAAAGAAATATTCAGCATTACAGAAGTTGCTTCAGCAATTGCTGGATATTTATTCTATTGCTGAAGTTACTTTAGCAATTTCTAAAATTTTTTCTGCAAATGTTAAAGTTTCTTCAGCAATTGCTGAAGTATCATGCTCAAAAAGCTAATTTTTATTAGAACTTGTTGAACAATTTCCAACAATGCTTAATATTTTCAGCAATTGATGCATAATACTTCGGTTAATAATCAGTCAATAATTAGTTTAAATTAAAGGAAATTAACTACAATTGACCAAATATGTACCTAACTATTATTCTTTTCTCAAACATGATGTGCTTCAGTAATTACATATGTATCATGCAACAATTTATTAAGTTTCAGTAACTATTGCATAAAACTTGGTTAGAGGTTGCTAAATATTTGTGTGATTATGGTGTAGTAAAGTAGACCTTTCTTGGAGGTATTTTCCTATAAACTGCAATCTTTTTTTTAAGAAGTATACACACACTTTAGGCTTTTGATATACCTCTTGAATCTATGCAAGGGGTTTTTCAAGGAGCAAGTATTATGAATTAATGAAGTCTTAGAATGACTTGTGTTAAGTTTAGCCTGCAACTAAAAAAGTCTCTAATCAGTTTATGGAAAATTTTGGACTATAGCCTTCAATCGATCCTTAATATTAGACTGTTTCCCAAATGGTCAATTGGAGTTTGAATTTTAGTACGCACCTTTTTGTGATCGATTAAAACTCCTTCAGCAACCTAGGTGTAGTTATTAATTATAAATTATTTCTTATCTTTAAAACTTTCAATTTTATCTTCCTCTTTACCTCATAGAAGTAGTTATTCATGGTATAGGGAACTATTAAAGACAATATTCGTTAGGATATATTTGGAATAAGAGAGCTATGCCTGAGAATCTCATATTAAATAAATTTATTGTGACTTTGTAAGCATTTTCTGTTCATTAGTTTAACTTCTTCAGGTTGTGGTATCTAGGAGTCATTGTATGGTGTTTCATTAATTGGAAGTCCTTATCAAATCACATCTTTGTGAATATCATCTTGAATAATAATCCGCATAATTTAATTTATTACTTTATAAGTTCATCCAGCAATAAAAAAAATAGCTTCACCGAATATTAAAACAAAATCCCCATCAACCTAGCCCCATGGACTAAGCCCCATTGTCTTTTTTTTGAAAAGTCAGGTGAAGCTATTTTAAATCCTGCTGGATGCCCTCATCAAGTAAGAAATTTAATGATTAGAATCATTATACAAGATGATAGTGACAAATACGCAATTTTTTGGTAATGTATTCTAATTAATGAAACACCATACAATGACTTCCGGAGACCAAGAACTATTAAAGTTAAACTAATGAACATAAAATGCTATCAAAGTCACAACAAATGTGCTCATTATGAGATTCTTAAGCTTAGCTCTCTTATTCCAAAAGATATTCTAATGGTATTGTCTATATGAATTCCCTATATCACGAATAGTTTCTCCTATGAAGGTTAGAAAGAAGATAACTTTATGAATTTCAAAAATAAGAAATCATTCATGATTCATAACTACAACTAGGTTGTCGAAGGAATTTTAATCGACTGCAAAAAAGGAAATGCTTGCTGAAATTCAAACTATAATTGACCATGTGAGAAATAGTATAATGTAGGATCGATCGAAGGATATATATCGAATTTAGCCACAAACTGATTTTGAGACTTTTTAATTGTAGTCTAAACTTAACACAAGTCATACTAAGACTTCAGTAATTCATACTACTTGCTCCTTGACAAGCTGCTTCTACAATTTCTAGAGGATATGACAAGCCTAAAGTGTGTGTATCCTTCTTAATCAAATGATATTGAAGTTCATAGTAAAATGCCTCCAAGAAAGGTCTACCTTTCTACTACACAATCACACAATCAATCTCTGACCAAATTTCATGCAAAAATTGCTAAAACTTAACCAATTGTTGCATGGTACTTCATCATTTGCTTTAAGAGCATCTACTTCAGAAAAAAAAAATAATACTTGTGTATATGTCTTATCAAGCTTCACTAGTTTTCTTTCCTTGATAAAGCAACCGTCTAGGAAGAGAATTTTCAATATTTGTGTTATGTTGAAATTTGATATAATATTATTAGCTTAAATTTTTGGAATTTGTTTTACACATTTTATAGAAATTATTTTCTTTAGCAGTATTAATCAACAATTGCTGAAAGTATTCATACTACTAAAGACAATAATCTAGCAGTTTCATCAAACAATTGTGTAAGTAAAGCCATCAGTTAGTTTAACAGGTAATTCAAAATAAATAAGAAAAACAAACTCCCACAGTTGACAAGATATGTACCTAACTATTATTTTTTTCTTAATTAGATATGGTTCATCAATTGCTAAAACTTTATTTGGAAAATGAACAAATATACCCCTGAATATTTACCAAAAATTAAAAAAAATGCCAAATTAGAACCCAAACTATAAAACCCCAAACCTAAGTACCTCCAATAGGAGTTGAAATTCATCTTTTTGTTATCTAATTCTGCGCTGAACATTTCCTGCTCCATCAGGACTTTCAATTCATACTCATGCTCAGTTCACTTCTAGTTGCCTCTACTTGGGATAGAGATATGACCCAGACTGACATCCTTTTAAATTTCTCACTTGATGAGTTCATCAAGCAGAAACAAAAATAACTTCACCTAATAAACATCCCCACGAACTTATCCCAGCAATCTAAGCCCAATGGACTTTTGTCATAAAATTAGGTGAAGTTATTTTCATTCCTACTGGATGCCCTTATCAAATAATAAATTTAAAATGATGTAAATTAGGGCCATTCTCTTTAACAAGTAAAGGTATCTAGAAGTGAAATTGGAGAAGAATCAAGTAACATATAGCACTTTGCGCGTGAAAATGTACAGAAGGTCCTGATGGAGAAAGATATATTAAGCGCGAAATTGGAAAAAAAAAAAAAAAGCTTGACTCATCTTGGTGGTACTTGAGATAGGGGTTTTATATTTTGGGTTTGAATTTGGTGGTTTTTACAACAACAATATACCTAATAATTTCCCACCAAGTAGGGTCTGGGGAGGGTAAAGTGTACACAGTCCATACCACTACCCCATAGGTGAGGTAGAGAGACTGATTTTGAAAAATTGTTAGCTGATGACACACACCATAGTCTAGTATAACAATAAAATATATAAATTTTTGGATATAACAACCAAATAACAAAAACAACGCCACCTAGAAAATAACACAACAATTAATCTAAAGAGCAAAGATAGGATACTACCCTACTACTTGCACAAGAAATACCCTATCAGCAAGAACTCACATCTATCCCCTAACCTACCACCCTAGTTCGCTTCTTCCACAACTTTCAATCCTGGGTCATGTCCTCGATAAGAATTTTGCAGTTTTTTTATTTCGGGTAAAAAAATTCGGGGTTATTTTTGTTCATTTTCAGAATGAAGTTTTAGCAATTGTTGAACTACATCTAATTGAGAAAAAAATTATTGTGTACATTTCTCATCAGACTGCACTGTTTTTTTTCCTTGATAAAGCAACTTCTGAGGAAGGGTAAGTTTCTTCAGCAATTGCTGAATATTCTTCAACAATTAATGCATGGCCTAAGTAGTTGCTTCAACATTTAATGGTAGTGTTATGCCACTTATGTTATGCTAATTTATTTTTCTTAATTTGTGGTATAATTTTTATTG
>JBDJHY010316145.1:0-29701 GCA_039654485.1 Withania somnifera | reverse complement strand
AAAAAATATTGGGGATCGGGTTATTAGGTTTCAAAAATGATTTCACATTGCTACCAACAAACAAATGGAACTCATGACCCTTAAAGAAGGTCTTTCAATTGTTGTAGAAAATAACTTTAAACCTGTTATTGTTAACACCGACTCAAAGGAAATTATTATCACGCTTAAAAATGGAAACCTTTACTAATTCTATCCTTGATGAATGCAGGTATTTACTAAAGGAACTCAGAGGCTAGAGGTGCGACATAGCTACAGGGAAAAAATATGATTGAGGATTCAATCACAAAGAAAGCAGCAATGTCAAGTTTTTTTTATGGAACTAATGTTTTGGTAGTTCCACCAATGTATGCATCTATTTGCATATGGGCGGAGATTGAGGGAAATCGTAAAAATAGACTGGTAGGAGTTAATGTTTTGTCAATTCCAACACCGAGGATAGTGTGTATATTTATCCTGGCTAATAAATTTATGGTTTTTTTTTTCTTTTTTTTTAAATTAATGCAACCCCTCTTGCTAAAAAAAGTCGATTCTTTCTTCAAACATACCACTGGAAGATTCTTTTAAGCTATAAAATTATTATAGGTATATATATTGTTGCTGACATATTTTTCCTTGCAATATGGAAGAGACCTCATGCTTATGCAGACTATTGCGATGATCCGATATGATTGGTAAGTGATCCACATAATAAAAGTTAGGTTGCTATACTACGAGATAATGTGTTTATCGTAACTTGTATTGTTTCTTTTTTATTATTATTATTTATAATTTTAAAATAATAGTTTAATAGTAAATAAGTAATTAATTCAACTCAGCGATTAAATTGAATATACACGAAGTTATATTAACATATCATAATTTGAATATAGCACAAAGTTATACTAACATATCATAATTTGCATATAACACGAAGCTGTACCAGTATGCGCTTACGATACCTCGCAAAATAATTTTATAAAAAAAAATCTATTTTATTATTGATATTAAAGAATATAATATTATAAATAAATCTATTTCACTCGTGGTAATTGAGAAAATATCATTAAATAAATTTATTTCATTTGTAGTACTTGAGAAAATAATTTTTAAAATAACATTTACTTTACTCCTGTACATAAAAAATATTCTTTAATTATTATATCACTCTGTTGTTACAAATTTACAAATCATACACAAGATTGTGAAATACATGTTTCACTTCTCTATTTGTAACTTTAATAATATGATGATTTGATATGATTTATGAGTAGTTCCATATGATAATTAGGTTAAATATACTATCAAGTCATAACAGTTTATCACAATATGTATGTCTTGATAGAATTAATCACCTTAGTGTGTATGTTCTTGACTTGGGTTGTGAACGTCTTTGGTCAAATCTTTGTTTATATTTTATTTGTAGATTAGGACACCTTCCTTATAATTACAAACCCCCCATTCCATGTTAGACCATTCGAGTCCAAATAGTTGCACTTTGGTTCTCCGTTCATACTCGATTGCCTTCATATTGTTCCTTGTGGATTCGACCTCGACTTCTTTGGGTAATTATATTTGACAACGACCACGTACACAGTTTGATTGGTTTCAAAGGTATACTTGAGCGTTATCAAATAGATACAATTGGTGGTAGAGATTACAGTGAGCTTTGCCTTTCGAGTCAATCGTGGTTTCCTTGATTTCAGCCTGCTTTATTCGGTCTATAATAGGCCCTGTGTTGTATTACTTTTGTAAGAGTTGCTTTGTATTTCTATCTTTTGGATACTCTGTATAGTTGATCCATATGCCATTGACACCAGGTTTTGGGATTTGGGTTATTTATGTATTTCTTCTACTTCCATTCTTTTATGTTTCTTCTTATACTTTTGCTTTGATGGATCATTTGGGTGTTTATAGCCCATTGCCGTAGCTTCAAGATATAGGGTTAAGCTTGTATACTAGAGGTTTGTGGACATCATCATGACCTGAATTATGAGTCGTGACATCATCATGGTAGAGTGAGGGTTGAGATGATGGCCATGGTAGTGATAGTCATCATTTCTATGATGTACAAGGTAGATCAAAGTAAAAAGACTCAGATACTATTGTTACATATACTGTTTTTGTATGCTATCAGTCTTCTTCAGCTCTCTTATGTGTCATCATATTTTTCTTTGTGTTTGAGATTGTATGGTGAGCTATTGAATGTGCCATTATCTATTTCTACCCTAGTAGGTGATTCTTTTGCAGTAGATAGTGTTTTGAGATCCTGTTCTATGACTATTGGGGATTATAAGACTTAAGTTGATTTGATCTGATTTTGCTAGATATAGTTGATTTTGATGTAAAACTGGGCATAGATCTGTTATCCCCTCATCTTAACTCATGGATTGTTATGCCAAGACCGTTACCTTAGATGCATCCGGTGCATCCCTGGTCGTGTGGTAGAGTTCTATTAGTTGCACACCATTGAACATTATTTCTTTTCTTTAGGCTAACTTGTTAGTTTACGTGGTTTCTTTGCCTATATTACTTATGTTAGAGATGTGAGTGTATTTCATCTCCTAAGTTGGTCCTTGTGGTTAGTGAGTTTGAGATGTATTGTTGACCAACCTCCCTAGCCTACCACCTAAGAGAGACAATGACATTTCTATTGATTTAGAGTCGAGAATCAAGCCCATTTCCATTGCCCCTTATTGTATGACTCATGCTAAGTTTAGGTAGCTTTAAGTTTAACTTTAGGATTTGTTAGATTAGAGTTTTATTAGGTCGAGTGCTTTATCGTGGATTGCTCCTATGCTCTTTGTTAAGAAGAAAGATGGCTCTATATGCATATGTATTGATTATAGGCAGCTGAATAGGGTTACAGTGAAGAACAAGTATCCTAGGCCAACGATTGATGATCTATTAGACCACCTTTAGGGTTCATCCATATTTTTAAAAATTGATTTGAGGTCTAGGTATCACCAGTTGAGGATTAGGGAGAAGATCATCCCTAAGACAACATTTAGTATATGTTATGGTCATTATAAATTCTTAGTGAGTCTTTTTGGTTGACCAATGCCCCCGAAACATTTGTTGACGTGATGGACCATATGGTCATGCCTTACTTGGACTCCGTTGTGATTATGTTTATTGATGACACGATTAAAATTTACGGATCATGTTCCTGACTTTGAGAGATCATTTGTTGTATTCCAAGTTCTTAAAGTGTGAATTTTGGCTTGAGTTAGTAGCAGTTCTTGGACATGTGGTGTCTAAGGATGGTATTATGGTGGACTCAATGAAGCAGTTGTTTGTGATTGTGCTAGGCTGACTACTCCAACTGAGGTTCGTAGATTTGTTAGGTTAGTTAGGTAATGCAGATTGTTTGTTGAGTGTTTCTTATCTTTTGCAGTGCCATTGACCAAATTGACTAGAAATGAGGTTCCTTTCTAGTGGCCAGATGAATGTGAGTCTTCTTTCAGACGCTTAAGGACATTTTTGCTTTTGCTGCAGTGTGGACATTGCTACTTGAGGGTCAGAGTTTCTCTGTATATTGTGATTCATCTAGTATTAGTTTAGGTTGTGTGTTTATGCAGTAGGGTCTTGTAATTACTTATACTTTGATATAGTTGAAGACACACGAGAAAAACTACCCCACTCATGACTTAGAGTGGACAGGAATAGTCTTCACACTCAAGAATTAGAGGCATTTTCTTTATATATTACATTATGAGATCTTCATAAATCATTATAGTCTTTAGTATATCATGACCAGAAAGAGTTGAATTCCAGAAAGTGCAAATGGATCTAGCTATTGAAGGACTATGACATCTCTATCTTTTATCATCCGCATAAGGCAAATAGGATAGCAGATGCCTTTAGTCAAAAATTAGTGAGCATTGGTAGTTTGGATGAACTTTTAGTTTCAGAGTGGTTGTCAACTTTAGACATCCAGACTTTGGCTAACCGATTGGTTAGACTTAATTTATCAAATTCTAGCCATATTCTTTCTAGTTTTGAAGCCTATTATACCTTATTTGATCAAATTTAGCAGCATTAATTTGAGGATCTAGACTTGGTTGATATTCGTGATTGATTGTTGATGGGTCATCCCCACAGAGCCGCTTTAGACTCAGAACGTACTTTGAGGTTTGAGGGACACATTTATGTTTAGAGGGTGGTGGTTTAATACAGTTGATTCTTTGTGAGGCCCATTGTTACAGATATTCCATCCATACAACTAAAATGTACAGATATTTAAGATAACTTTACTGGTTAAGTGGTATCAAGAAGGACATCCAGAGGTAAAAATAGTCTACCCTAAATGGGATAAGGAAGAATCCCAACACAACTAGAGAACAAGCTCAGCTGGGATACTGGAGGCTCACCGTGATCTATGAAGTCAACCAGCACGTCTACTCAGCACGATCCCATATCCTCCAATGACCTGCGCTAGTCTCTACACCACAAAAATGGTACAAAAGTGTAGCATGAGTACCAACAACACAGGGTACCCAGTAGGCATCAACGACCGACAGGGCTCTATCAAATGCAAGTAAGATATAATGAGTAAGTAAACCAAGTTAGAAAAAACAAGTAAAACCGTACAGAAAGTAAGACATAACAATAAGGAAATCAACTGAAAGTAACTAACACAAGTCTAAATACTCAGACTCACCAAGATGCAACTAGTACCCCTAGCTTAAGTCACAAGCCCACAGAAACGTACCTGGTATCCAACTAAACTTAAACGATAAAAGAAACAAGCAATTAAGGAAAAATAGATATATAAGTGTAAAAGAAAAGATAATAACAAATAAAATCCAGGTAGTGCCCCATCCCACCACTAGATACATACAAAAAAGAACAAACATAACCTACCTGACGCCCCATTCTACCGGTAGGCACAAACAGTAATGCAAAACCAAGTGTGATCTCCCCCATCAGCCCGTAAGAAACAAGAAACCAATAAGAGGATGATGCAAGGGGGTAGAACAAACTAATGCACTCAAACCAGCAGCCTTAGGGGTCCCACTCCCAACCACTGCACCAGGTCCCGCCTGCTGAGAGCTCATCTCCAAAACTAACACCGGTAGCTACGTCCGCCGAGAGCTGTAGCTCCAAAGGCCCCGCCTCCACATCCAAGAGCTATCCAACACTAGAAAAATAGGAATCTAGGAGTAAAAAAAAGAAGAATGATATCCATATTGAGTAAAGCAACTGGGGTTGGAACCGGGACTAAAATCAGGCCCATTGGCCCTACTATTCAGAAAAATAAACCAAAGGTACCCGCTAGTAGAGCCCAACTCAGGGAGCACGTGGTACGAAATTGAGCTCAATATAATGAACGATGAAGGAGAATTTGAGCTCATAAAGTAAGGAAAATAAACATTTCACACAACATTAAAAAGGGTGGACAACACAAGAAATACCCGGAATAAACACAAAGGAGATTATCAATAACTCTTCCCAAGCAGCTCTAACACTCCCCTCAGCTCAAAATCACAATAACACCATCTCAAGGTCGCACTAATGAAGGAAAATTGAGTCGAAAAATGAATGAAGAGGAGAGGATTATTTATAGCTGGCTGCATAGCGCAAGGGCGACAACTGAGCCGCTGGTGAGAGCCCTCTACGACAGAGAATAGTAGGGGAGACCCTCGCCTCCAAGGCCTGGATTTGCAGAAGTGAAAGAAAGAGAGCCGGGTTGATAGCTGGGGCTGAAAAAAATGCAGTTACAGCCCTTGGCCCCCAAGACAACATCGCTTTGGCGGACCCTCTATCCATCATGTTGACTCTGTAGGGGTGATCCCCTGTTCAGCAAGGCGAAATCATAGGTGCAACCAAACCCCTCGCAGGGGCGGTCTATTCCTACAACTCCCAACACTTACAATTGAAACACTCTGAGGCTCCTAGAACGAGTATTCCGAGCCCAATTTCAGCAAACCAAATAGGCACACTGCATAGAAATAACATTCCATATCTAATAGAATCGTCAAAATGAAATTGAGGTCGTTTAAGCCAAAATAGTCCCTAAACACAACGAAACCAAAATCTCACTAAGCCACCAAGGCACCAAAAAAATGATACCAGACACCTCGTGGAGTGAACCAACAACCTTACTCGTCTAAAATCAACTCCACTGCGTGCCTCGATGACTCAACAAATCTAGCCTCATATGCTGTAATAGATAAAGATACCTGTTGTGAAGTGGAAAACTCCGATCTGAGCCTCTCTCGAGCACAAAGTGTCATATACTTATCCAAGAAGGCCTATATTAATTAACTCCAAGTCATCGGCGGAGACTAACTATCCTACGATCCCTAAGCACCCTCTAGTAATGGTTGGCATTTCCCTCGAGTAGATAAGTAGTGAAATCAACTCCGTGCTCATCCAAAAAATCCAATGTCCTCAATATCTCCACATAGATCGTAATAAAATCTATTGGATCCTTCCATACTGCCCCCGAGAACTTGGTTAGCGCTATATGGAAGAAGTGATCAAGAATCTTCCACACTTCATGTGACGGAATAACTCTGGCATCGTCCTATTGAGGAAATATTGGTGCCGGAATATGCTATCATGCAACTGTCTAAACTGACAGAAGAAATATAGCTGGAGGTAGTGGCACACCACGGAACATTATAAGCATCTGTAGGCACTGTAGAAGCCTACTGAACTGGAGGTGGATCTATAGCAGTTGTAGTCTAGGAAAAGATGATGAAGTAGTACAAATGGACTGAGTACCAGTATTAACCCCCTCTTTACACTCGGGTGGGGTATCATGTGTATCCGAGAAGGATCTCTTCAAGTGACAAACTGCAAGTACGCACCATTTGTGGAAAGAGTGAATTTAATAGGCACATCCAGAAACTGACACAAGTACTACGCACGAGGACAAGAAAGAAAGATAATTCACTCCTACAACACCCTGCAGTCTCCCAAAAATAGGATACATGAGTCTCTTTACCGATCTACAAGACTCTAACGACACTTGTTCAACTATCACAGAAGATGCACATGACATGGAAACCAAATATGTAAGTATTTTGAGACCAATTTAAGCAAATCAAATATGCACACGACATGGAAATGACATTACAGATCTAATAAAATTGTAAAAACGACTAACAGAGGTCATTTAAGCATAAATAGCCCCTAATCACAACAGAACCAAAATCTCACTAAGCCACCAAGGAACCCAAAACTACACCAACACCTCTTAAAGAGAACCAACAACCCTACCATCCCAAAATCACCATTATAAAGCTGATGGAAGCATCCGAATCCCATTCTGACACTCCGATTACCACTTCCTAACTCTAGGCCAATTCGTAACTCTTAATGAACTGAATTTCCATAATTCATCTCAAACTCAAGATGAAAATTCCGAGATACAAACTAAAGGTCTAATTAGACCAAAATCGGCATTCTAGAGCTAATGGAATTGTTAAAATCCAATTCTGAGAATGTTTACTAAGAATTCACTCTCAAGTTCCATCGTTCCAAAACTGAAACTTCAAAATAAGAAAGCTAAAAAAAGGGAAACAGAGCTGCCAGGTAACCAAGCTACAGGTACCACTAATTTATTAATGACTTGGGGCAATTACCAGATGACTCTAAACGTAGAAAAGTAAGGAAATCAAGAAAATAGCCAAAGGGTATTACAACGTTCACCACTAAAATGAAATTTCGTCCTTGAATGTCAAGGATGGAACAATACCTGAAGACTCGAACTAGTTAGGGAGTATTGGGCTCACGTACCCCTTCCTAAACCTTAGGTAACCTAACCAAACAGACAATGCTTTTCCAAGAAAATCTTCTCCACTAGGACCCTTTTAAGCCCTAGTTAACTAGCAGTTCCACAACAAGGACACTAGCTACCTCTTAGGGCAACCCATAACCAACTGAACCAACTTACTCGAGTGCACCCTAAGACCATTTCACAACTAAAGATCAAGGAAAAACCATATTGACAGGTCATACAAAATGACTAGAAACCCCACTCTGCCGGAACTCACCATACCATCCACACTGCTACCACCCTTATAAGAAACCACAACTGCTAAAATAATCACACACTATAAGGCCCATCATAACCGACCCTACTAGCCCTCATCTCAGAAACCAACTACGAAAGTCAAAGACCGTAATGATTCAGATAGGAACAGACTCTAACCACCAGTCTAACCTCTAGAAGAACTTACTACCAAACTACTACTCCGGGGTATAACCTATACCACACAAGCGTACACACAACACCGAACTTCAGAGGAACTCATTTTTACCATTAAAAACCAACAAAAACCATCTCTAAATAGGAACCATAAGACAACACCCAACCAAATCTCCCAACAAGAATCAACGGAGACCCAAACCATATACCCCCGGCCCAACTAACCCATGACATTGGCCAACCCGAGGAAACACCTATAAGGATGCCACAAGCATAATCCACTACTAAATAAGGGCATGACCACCCTTCAGAACTACTACACCACTTTACACTCAAACACCCATCCCTAAAAGATGCGAGAAAGAAATATAAGGAAAGAAAGAAGCGATGAAACATAAACAAAAGGGCTATGAAGTGTCTCGGAGGAACCTAACCTCCAGGATACGAGCAAGGTAAATCCTAAACCAGCGATTGCCTAAAAGGTCCTACAATCACTTAGGCAAGGTATAGATGGCACGACCAACGGTCATGGAGAAATAGTCCAGAACCGCACAAATGCGAGGCAACTATTCCCTACTTAGAACCATATCAAGGTCAAGAGACTCTATGAATCCCTGAGCCGGACCGTGTCTGATGACCCCGCACCCACAAAGCACAAGGACTAAACACTCAATCTACCATTAGGTCCCCGCCTACCTATGTAATAATACTCAAAAACACAGATAAACATCCGCAAGGCAAGTCCCACCCACTAAGCAAATATAAAAAAGACATAAAGCAAAACAGATCCAAAAATCAAAATAAAGTAAGGAAAAAAAGACCACTTTTAGGTAACATACGAGGAACATCATTCTCTGAGGATCCCTCTTCGGCCTCGCTTGGGATCGCTTACAACTGATGACGGCCTATCTTGGCGATCCTCAACTCTGTCCCTCAGACCACCTCCCTTAGCTCCCTGAGTCGCAGTTTGGCCACCTCTAGCTGGTGGTACTACCTGGTATGGCTGTTAGCAAAGGTGCCCAAGCAGTACCATGCCGAGGATAATCTCTCATCCAGTGGCCCAACTCTAACATTAATAAAAAGCTCCAGGAACACTATATCTATCACCCCTTGTGATATTGCTAGCATAATGCCTAGGGCTTCCACACTGGAAATACCCAGTCTTGTCCCTCGCACGGCCACCCGAACCTTCACCCTGGACACCACAGCCCTGTGACCTTGATCCCTTGATGGGCTGACTACTCTGATCTGCCTCTGAAGTCTACGCGAAAGCTTGATATCACTGGCTAATCTAACCTCTACTGTAATACCTACTCTCTGATCGGGCGCTATAATAACTTCCCTTATGGAATTTCCTTTTCTCTTTACCCCCTTAGGACTTATGATGTAACTCAACCATACTCCTGGTATAATTACCAACATCCAGAAATGATTTGCCCAAAACAAGTATTCACTCTACCTCTTCATGCAAATTAGGTGTCAATTCATACACGAAATGATGGATCCTTTCCTCCTTAGTAGGAATCAACTCCACTGTGTGCCTCGATAACTCGACAAATCTAGCCTCATATGCTATAATAGATAAAGATACCTGCTGTAAAGTGGAAAACTCCGATATGAGTTTCTTCGAAGCACTACGCGGCATATACTTAGCCAAGAAGGCCTATATAAATTGATTTCAAGTCATCGACGAAGACCCAACTATCCTATGATCTCTAAGCACCCTCTGTAAATGACTGACAGCTCCCTCAAGTAGATAAGTAGTAAAATCAACCCTGTGCTCATCCAACAACTCCAATGTCCTCAATATCTTCTTAAAGACCGTAATAAACTCTATACTTACCCCGAGAACCTGGATGGCTCCATACGGAGGAAGTCATCAAGCATATTCTACACTTCATATGACTAAATAACTATAGTATTGGTCTATTGAGGAAGTACTGGTGCCGGAATAGACTATGGTGCAACTCTCTAAACTGATGGAAAAACTATAGCTGGAGGAACATGTAGAGGCTGAGCATCATGTGCTACCCCCTTGAGCTTAACTCTGAGGAACCTCTGACATACCGCCAAACATCATAAGCATCTGCGAATAAATCTTCCATAATACAGCCAACTGTGGCCGTGTAAACTGTAGTTGAGGCACCGTAAAAGCCTGTTGAACAGCCGATGGATTTGTAGCAGTTGTATCATAGGAAAAGATGCTGAAGTAGTACAAACGGACTGAGTACAACAGTCACCCCTACTCTACCCTCGGTGGGGTCTCATGCGTATCAGAGGAGGATCTCTTCAAACCGATGAACCTCAAGTACGTACCATATGCGGAAAGAGTGAATTCAAATAGACACATCTAAAAACTAACACGAGTACTACATACGAGGAGAAAAAAGAAAGATAATTCATTCCCATAGCGCCTTGTAGCCTCCCGAAGATAGGATACAAATGTCTCCTCACCGATCTATTGGACTCTACCGACACTTGTTCCTTTATCACAAAAACTTAGGATACCTAAGCTCTGATACCATTCTGTCACAATCCAAAACTCGAATCGTGATGGCATCTACGTCCCCACCAGTAGGCTTGCCAACCCTTCGCCTCAGAGCAGCAAGCAATAGGCTGATACCAGATAACCAGTAGAAATATAAGCAAGATAAAAAGAGATATACATAACATACATATAAATAACACCTCCCAAAATTGGTGACTGTGATGAAATGGAGCTAACTACATTAGAGTAACAAAAAAAAATATATACAACTACTCTAATAGGAGTAAGTAGAAAACTAGTCTGCCCTGAATAGGATAAGGCAGAATCCCAACACAGCTAGAGAACAGGCTCAGCCTAGACATTGGAGGCTCACCATGATACCAACACCTTTACGCAGCAGATCCCGTCTCCTATGGTAACCCTAGCTATTATCTGCACCATAGAAATGTAGCATGAGTACCAACAACACAGAGTACCCAATAGCATGATCAACCGACCGTGCTCAATCAAAAGCAAGTAAAATACAATGAGTAAGTAAAACAGGTTAAAAAAAACAAGTAAACTTTCTTCCCTTACCTTTAACACCCCTTCATCAATATGGGACCTATCTTTAAATCTAGAGAGATGATCCACCACTTGATTTTCTACACCTTTTCTTTCTCTAATCTCAATGTCAAACTCTTGCAACAACAATATCCAGCGGACCAGGCAGGGATTTTCATCCTTCTTTTGAAATAAATATCTGATAACTGCATGGTATGTATGAACTATTACTTTTATCCCCGTCAAATATGCCCTAAACTTGTCAAATCCGTCCTAAACTTGTCAAATCCGTATACGATAGATAACAATTCCTTTTTTTTCATAGTGTAATTATATTGAGCACCATATAGAGCCTTGTTGGCATACAAAATAGAGTGGAACATTTTATTCTTACTTTTCCCCAACACAACACCCATAAAAATATTACTAGCATCACACATTAGCTCAAAAGAAAGCTCCCAGTCTAGAGGCACAAGGATATGATCTTCAACTTGTTCTTTAGTTTTTTAAAGGCAGTAGCACAATTATCCCCAAACTCGAATTGGCCTCTTTCTCTAATGATTTACACAACGTTTTGGCTATGCGTGAGAAGTATTTTATGAATCTTGGGTAGAAGAATGCATGACCAAGAAATCTTCTCACTCCCTTATAGAGACGGGGGGAGAAGTTTCTCAATGATTTCCACTTTTACCTTATCCCTCTCCAAGTAGAAGAATGACACTTTATGACTAAGTAAAATGCCTTTCTTGACCAAAAAATGACATTTCTCCCGGTTTAAAACAAGGTTGGTATCCTCACAACGTGCCAATACCCAATCAAGATTCCTCAAGAATGCCTTAAATGATTCTCCAAATACTGAAAAATAGTCCATAAAGACTTCCACAAAGCCTTCCACCATATCATAGAAGATTTCCATCATACACCTTTAGAAGGTGGCAGGAGCATTACATAGGCCAAAAACATCCGCTTAAAAGCATAAGTGCCAAAGGGCACATGAATGTAGTCTTTTCCTCGTCTTCCAGTGCTATGGATATCTGGTTGTAGCCTGAATACCCATTAAGTAAGCAAAATACTTTGTCCCAGCAAGCTTATCTAGCATCAATCAATAAAGTGCTCAAAACTGAAGAGATAATTGTGCCCAGGTTTGGACGACACTTTGCGCGACTCGCCCAACTCTAAGTGGCCCGTCCTCAAGTTAATGCCTATATGAGTATCTAACATAGTGAATATGTTTTCGGAAGGTTGAAATCTAGGGGACTCCTCTGACTATAGGTAGCTCGTTCTCCTATTGTCGCCCATATGAGTAGACAAAATAGTAAAGATTTCTCTAAATGAATTAAGTCTGGACGATTAATCCAAAGTTGGGCGACTCATCTAAAGTAGGATGTTGAGCATAAACATAAAAATAGACTTGACACCTATGGGCGATAGGACAAGCAGTTCGTCCATGCTTGGGAGAATCGTCCACAGTGCATTAAATTTTTTCTTCTTTTGCATATCTCTCCAATTCTTCATCTTCAATTCCATAACCTGTACACAACATAGAAAGCACATAAAATCTACCAAAATTTTCTTAAGAACATGCAATTGTTCATGGTTTTAAGTGAAGTATATGATGTCATATGCTGTCAAATCAAAACCCAATCTAAAGATGTTAAGAATCTAGGAAAAGATGGAAAGAATGCCTGAAAGTTTGAAGCAGATGTATTATATATATTCCAAAGATCGTAGCGCCTGTACCCAAAGATGCATAGGTTCCACACCACAAGGGTAAAGGCCCCCATGCAATATATCTACGCAGGTGCAAACTAGAGCCTACATTGGAACCTATACAGGGGAAACAAAAAGCTTAGTCAGTGCAGTTGCACTAGAAAATATTAATATGATAAAAATGATCCAAACGAACTCTCGTAACACATTCGAAACCCGAAAATTTAAATATGCTACCAGTTATGCAATGAGAATGAAATTGATCAAATGACCATTGATTGAAGTCAACGCTTGCTAATTTTAACTAAAAAGCCAATCGAGCACTCAAAATGAGTCTGGTCACCTCCAGAACCAAACCAAGGGTCCTACTAATCCAAACATAATATTCCAAAGTTGATGGAATCATCATATTTAGAATATGACACTTTGATCTTTGAAAGTTGACCAAAGTCAAACTCCTAGTTCCAAACTAACTACTATCTCATCTAACGCCTAAAATTCAACCGAAATGCCTGAGAATCGGATCAAGAATACACCTAGACCAAAGTCCACCTTTTGGAGGTAACAGAACTGTCAAAATTTAATTTCGAGTGTATCTTATAGGAACGTTTACTAAAGTCAACCACTTTAAAACTTAAGGCAGTAGAAAAACTCAAACGAGCTGCAGGGGAACCAAACTATCGACCCCAACAATTCATTAATGACTCGAGGTAGCTAGAGAAAATCTCGAAGCACCTAAAATGGATGAAAACTCAAAACAAATGACCTAGATGGTCATTTTAATAACTCAAGAAAGAATATAGAAGTTTGTGATTGGTTGTTTTAACTATTTACACAATTGGTGATTGAAACTTTTATGAGTGTTTTTCCTTACATTCAAAAGTTTTATATAGTGATTGTGTGCTTCTTGATATAGAATTATCACTTAACATTTCTTGACCCATGTTAAATGTTCATGGTATATTTTTTGGCTCTCAATTACTTAAATAATCAACGGAATAAGCAAAATTTGTTTTCCTCTAAATGGCTTTATTATTGCACAGAGAATCTCATTTTTATTGTTTGATTTTTTTGCTTCTAGTTATGATAAGTTGAAATATGTTTCGGCTCCCTTTTCGGATTGTCGTTTATCTTCCTTTCGTAAAAATTTGACTAACTTTATTAATAAATTACTCAAATTGCTCAAGTGTAGTTCTTTGAAGAATCATCCCTTCAAATTCATCCGGCGAAAAACATCTTTAAAGAATATGTTAATGATTGGGATCATTATTGATTTAACATTTTTCTTTCAATATCATTGATGAGCATTTCTTTAGGAATTGAGGAGTTGAATTCACTTCAGTTATTTAGTATATAAATTTTTTTTGTTTATCTTCATTTAGAGAATGAACAAACTGATTATGACCATAATAATGAAGATTATTCAAAAAATAACTGCGAAAGGAGCTAATTTGAATATAGTGTATATTATGAAGTTAAGATTCCATACTTGATCAATTAATATCAAGAAAACAATTATAAGAAAGTATTAATTTACAGTTGAGCATATGTGAAACATAAAAGAAAGTGATCAAAATAATAGTATTACATTCATTCACTAATGGTACTTAAGATATGTGATATTAAAATTTATATTGAAACATTCTTAGTGTTTTTCTTATTTAAATTATTTGAATATCAAACAAGTTTAATGAGATCAGTCATACACGATCGTGTAAACCGCAAATAAATTACCTAATATTAAATGAGACACCATAATATTGAATATTATCACTTACTTTCTCTCCCTTTTAATCTTAAATAATCCTTTGATCTAGATAAATTAATAGTAATGGTAATTGACGAAATCATTTTGATTATTTTATTTGATATCTTTCAGGTCCAAATAATTCTTTTACCCAAGGTAAAAAATGGAAATTTCTATAGAAATCTGTATTCAACAAACTTGAACAATAAAACTCAAGTTATAACTATATCACAAAATAGTAAAACAAATAAGAAAGAAAGAAAATCAAGCTAACTGAATTTATAACGTATCTTTTAAAATATTATTCTTCTCAAGTACCAGAAATTATGAAATATATCCTCTCTGGATAGAATAATTTATTTCATCAGATTAATAGTACCTCAAACTCCGTTGAACTTTGTCACGACCTGATTTCTTAGGTCATGATGGCACCTACCACACCTACTTGTACGTAAGCTAAACTTGTAGCCTGGAATGATAAGTAACATGCCACAACCAAGAATAACAGGTATATGGTACAAATCACACGAAATAACTTGCTGAAGAAAAGAAAGAGAAGGCAGACAAGGAAAAGCAAAGGGGTATATTTTGCAAGGATAACAAAACCCACAATTTATATCATCCAATACAATAGCCACTATAAGTAAGGAGTACAAATGAACTACAAAAGTAAATGTAGGCTGCCTCCAAAGCATAACAGTGACAAATCCCAAAAGAAGAGAAATAGATCAACTCTTGTAGGCAAGAACTTACCCTAATCTCTGAATGTCCAAACCTTCGCACGAGGATTAGCTTCAATGATAATGACTCACACAAGGATCCACATTAGAAAGGATGTAGAAGTATAGTATGAGTACCAAAAAAGGTACATTGGGCATCATAGACCGATCAGGCTCACATAAGATATAAATACAATAACTTTTATAAGATAAACAATTCACAGGTAATAAGAAAAGAATAATAATTGTTAAGTTAGCTACAAATAGGGGTAAAGCAACTCAAAAAAAAAGTATAGGAATGTAAGTCAATCCTTGTAAGAGAATAGAAACAAAGAAATAAGAATGGGTAATATACCAGTTACCTCAACTAATAGGGGAAGGAGTAGTAGACTAGCAGAAGAAAAGTAAACTACAAACCCTACAATGTAAGGATGATCTACTGAAAGCTACAAGAAAACCACAAATATAGTATGAATAAACACATAACCTAGCCATAATCTCACCGATCCCTCATAAGACCAAAAGGTATAAATATGTGAAAGTGAACCCAACCAACCCCATAAGCATAGAGGATACAACTAGAAAATAAGGGTGGAACCAACAAGAGATATAGTATGATTTCCAATGTTATATGGTATAATATACTCCTCCTCTAGAACCCAAGGCTCACGAAGGTCAGACCCATGGAGAACTTAAACTGTATATTTTTTCTTCATTGTATACTCCTCATCTGAAGCCCACGCCAATGGCCCAAATGTCACGACCCTATTTCTCAGGTTATGAGGCCACCTGTATTCCACCATAGGAGAATCACCTAACAATTACGCAATGTAAAAGTAAAAAATAGAAGCGGAAGGTAATAACATAAATAAGGGTAGAACATGTGTGAATCTAGTACAGTAAAATAATCCCTAAAACTCCCTAAAACTCGGTAAACTAGTACATAAGCTAGTAAAGAGTAAGTATATGATATGATATAAATACAATGCTGTCTAAAGTACAAAATAAATAAAACTAGTCTAAAAGGAAAAGATAAAGTGAGTTTTTAAACGCCAAAGATCACCCTCTACCTTAAAAGTTGGATAACATCGCGAACCTCAGATATCACGATGCTCACTCGTAATTAGATCCAAACCAAGATTATACAAAGTGTAGTATGAGTACCAAATCAATGGGTAACTAATAGGCATCATCGACTGACTAGGATCATATTAGAAATAAAAGTAGTAAATAGAAGACAACGAAGAAATAAGTCATAGAAATTAAAAAGTACAAGTATAGGCAAGTAATACTAGCTATTGATAAATAGAGACAATAAGGACAAATAATGGAGCTAATTAATCACATTAATGTAGGAACCAAGATAAAGAAATGAAAATGTAACTGAGTCCTTGCAACAGATAATCAAGTACATAGAATAAGTAAGGGTGGTGTACCGGTAACCTCAATAAAGGGCGAAGGAAAGAGGCATAATCAAACGGAACCCACACATAAACAATATCTACTAGTCAAGGAAAATCTAAGTACTACTAAATAATAGTCATAAATAAAATACAGAGAGTAAATAAATAGATAAATACAAGTAGTCACGCTCCCGCTAATGCCCATCCCACCAGAAGGTATTTCAACTAAGAAAACAAGTGTAGAAAGTAACACAAACATGAATGCAGATGGTACTGTTGTCTCAAATACTGTATGTATCCCCATATCATTATGAAAGTGGACCCATAGGATTCAAAAGATAGGTCGTTCCCTCCACTGACTTTATATTGGATCAGTAGGGCCCATAGAGACTCGCAAGTTGCATACTACTAGAAGATAGATCTCATGACTGGATCTTATAGCTAAAATATATCAGGTCTTAAGTTCCCAACCGCAAAATACTTAGCATCCGACATCAGGTCGAAGCTATAAGTTCTAGAAAGGTTATGTAGCAGTGCCAGATTTTAAGGCCTAGACTAAAACAGTTAGAAAATAGGAGTACCAGGCACCTAATCGACCATTTGGTCATAGAATAATGTAATAAAATCATAAAATAGTTTATTATAGTAAAGAGTCTGCTTATAAACCAATTTTGTATCACGATTAGATGAAAATATCCAAATCTTTGTGATTATTTGTGATTATCAAAATCTCAAGTAATACAAGTCATCAATATATGAAAGCAGACCTGCGAGTCAATCAGTATCT
The DNA here is from genome assembly GCA_039654485.1 of Withania somnifera. NCBI lineage: Eukaryota > Viridiplantae > Streptophyta > Magnoliopsida > Solanales > Solanaceae > Withania > Withania somnifera. The sequence continues at coordinate 12,167 of JBDJHY010316145.1, read as the reverse complement.
AAAAACGAGCCTTCAAGGTCGTGTAAGGTTTCAAAATCAACAATACTAGGATCTTGGCCATAAAAATTGTAGAAACCCTTGCATAAAATCTTAGTTTCATGATGATTACATATACAATCACAAATAATAGATCACGGAATTTCCTGTCGGCCCTACATAAGACCGGGATCACTTAGCAAGTATAACCAACCAAATTGAAGAATGGGACTCATGGGAATTCCCAGTAGTCCCACCATCTATGCTCCAAAGTCAGTGTAGACCACTCAGGGCCACAAGATAATCTATATTAAAAATACAACACCAATACCTAATCAAGAACCAAATTAAAAAGCGGACTAGGTCAAGGGTACCAACCTAAAATTCCCAACCCAAGGATGCTAAATAATACTATTATTTCCCATATACTACAATTCTAAGTTCATAGGCCATAGCCTATCTATCATCCAAAGATATACTCGCGAATACTGAGTAGAATAGGGTCGGACTGCTCCAAAACTCTAAAGATATGCAGACGATCTCTAAAAATTATGAAGTTAGCAAAATAATAATGTACATATTAATACAAGTCAAACGATATCCATAAATCTATGAAAATAGTCGGGGTCAAAACGGACCTATTGGCCTACGAACTTAAAATTCCAAAAAAAAGTACCCAAATTTTCTCCATGTCGTAAGGAAATTATACCCAAAATTTGAATCTAAAATGAGCAATAAATAAGCTTGAATTAGTAAATAAAGTAAAGAAAAATGTTAAAATATAGAGAAATTTGGTTATGAAGTTTAATGAAATTAGAATGAGATCTTACACAATAATTGAAGAAAATATGATGAGAAATAATCTCCAAGTTCAAATCCCTTAAAATGAAAAAAATAATGGAGAAAAGATGGACGAAATAAGTTTAATAAAAAGAATTAAGTATATAAATAAGTTTTTTTTATCTTATGCAATACTTAAATCTTCACAACTTGATCTCCAAGTAAAAACCCAAAGAGAGAAACTCTTCAATACTTGGTCTCCAAGTAAAACCCCAAATTGAGAAAATATTCAAGATTTGATCTCCAAGTAAAACCCTAAAGATATAAAATCATCAAAACTTTGTATCCAAGTAAAATCCCAAAGTTTAAGCTCAAAAGAAGAAGAAATGGAATCTCAAACACCCAAAAAGATGGGAAAAAGTTTGTGAGAAAATTGTGAATTTAATGAAATAGAATGTAACCAAAAATTGCTTGAAAGATGAATATGAAAAAACCCCAAAGATTTCAAAGCTCAAACAATACAACCACTTCAAGAATTCAAAGAGAAATCAATAAATGATGAAATGAGTGAAACTACCATGGAAGGAAACTAAGAAATTTGAAGAAAATGACTTACCTCAAGGATCAAAACCACTTAGAAGGTGTTTAGAGAAGGATTTGGAACTTAAAAAATTTGGAAAACGCCTTTAAAAACTCATACAAGGTTTAGGACTAAGTAAAAAAGACCCCAAAGCCCCTAAATAACCCATTTGGAAATTTTTCGGATGGCTAGTATGGAGGCTCGTATGTTCATGACAACAAACAGGACAAAATTTGAAAGGACTTTTAGAACTCGTTCGGAATCCATACATATATATATATATATATATTTCGAGTGTAAATGATATTCCATACTCAATGGAATGAATAAAATTGGCATGGGAGGTCGTTTGTCTTATACATGACAAAAACAACCTTTATAGATAATAAAAATTTCAACCGAACACTCAAAATGAGATCTATATGCCTGGAAACCAAACTAACACTCCAACTAACCTAAACTTGATATTCTAGAGATGATGCAACTGTCAAAATTTAATATCAAGTTTATTTTCAAGGAATGTCGACCGGAGTCAATAATATAAAAAGTTAAAGTTTTAAAAAAGGAAAACAGGTAAAACAACAAAACAAATGACCTAGAAATCGGACCAACGGTCCCGATAAGTCATAAATGACCTATCACGGCTATAGAAATGCTCTAGGTTACAACAAAATGCAAAAAATACAGAAATGACCGGAAGGGTAATTACAACATCCATTACTAAAAAGACTTTTGTCCTCGAAAGTCCAAAGAAAGGAGAAAAGAAGGCATCAAACTCTGAGACAGGGTAACATAAACCACGTAAGACTCACTTAGCCACTCAAAAGGCTTCCCAAGGCAAGGGACATATCCATGGGATTCCAACTGCCAGAAGGCCAAAAATTGCCAATTTCTCAATATCACCCGAAAATACCCCATACATAGCTTACATAACCTTACGGTGTCAATCAAAGAAGAAACAAGATGAATGGTTAACAAAAGTCTTAAAATCACCTAAGCACAAGACTAAAAAGCACTAACCAACTCTCCACCTACAAACCAAACCCAATAACTAACACACCATCCTGTATAAAATATATAAATGCTCACAGTAACCAATCTTTACAAATTCTGATAATAACCATAGCATAAGACAAATTCTAGAGGAAGAATAACTTGCTCACCAATTATCAAAATCCAACCATGACCTGAAATAAACCTCAAAGCTAAAAGACAAACTGTATACCCATGGTATCACTAAATAACCCACAACATCTCCCTAACTTAACCCAACTCACAAAGGCAACCTAAACCACTCACCTAACATAAAACAAACCGACTGGTAAGAGAAATAGACTAACTCAACCAGTCTAATGATCACAAAACAAGCAATCCATGAATTATCTGATAGCAACCTAAGAAAATACATCCTTGAAAAGAAAAGGCAAAACATGTTACACGGACTGAAGTAACTCGATCCCAATGGGAAATTGTCATGAAATCCAATACACATCAAAAAAAATTCTCACATGGATGGAATAGGTAAACAAAAGTTCCCCTTCATAGACAAGTGTAGGCCTCATTAGACGAGTTAATATACAATTCATGGGAAATTCCCACTGGCTGTGCAATAAGATCGCAAAATGGAATCCATCCTCACTCATCTCAGTCCTTAATACTCAAATTTACCCATGGTAGGAAGGTTACATCTGACACAATCGAATAATTGTTTAGTAATAGGATTCTAAAAAGGACAGGCTAAGGTAAAGGGACCACAACTCAAACCTATACTTGCCACAAATCCAAACATAAATGATGGAATATCAAAGCACAATAGTGATCCACAACTGACAGAAAATGCTACTACCAATTCGCTCCGCTACCTCAAAAAAAGATTCCACAAGTACCAATACTGGACTAGGTAAGCCAATACCAAAATCAAAGAAACAACACAATCCGAAGCCATAACCGAATTACCCAACTCTTATCCAATCCACGAGGTAGCACACACCGTTAGCTCACAAGAAAGTGACCACATAGATAAATAAAACACCTCAATAAGCTATCAAAACCACACTATCAAGTATTTCAATTCACGGACCTTAGATGGAGAAGTCAGTCCAATCCAAACTATAATACACCCCAAAGCTTATATTACTAACCACACTTCCTTTGTGCTAATCTAATGTACCGGAATAAAATATGTAGAAGATCTTTGCTAAAATCTAATTCTCACTCAAACACAAACCTAATATATACTAATCCACACTCAAGAAAAATCAAAGAAGCTAATCCAAACTAACAATTAAATCACCGCCAACCATACGATGGATGACCCAACTCCCCTAAAATATTAGGATCCCAAAACAAATCACACTAGGATCGACTCCCTTGATCCCCTACAAAGAATCAGCTTTAGGGAAAATACAACAACAGACCTACCATAAGTCTCAATAATTACTCAATAGACCCAAATGATAAACCTCAAATCCTTCTAATTCAACAAAAGATGGATGAAAAAAGGGACGGATAATGAAAGCTAACATCGCAGGAAAAGCTAAATAAGACCAACAACTTTGTAAAACTAGCCTCCTAGCCCAAAGACTAAACAAGTCCCAAAAGGTTCATGGCTAACGAACCCCATTATGCAACCGATAGCACACTAAACATATCTAAATGGCGGATCAAACATAACAACATAGGGTTTCATAAAAGAGGATGCCCCAATATTGCCCAAGATATCTATGGTCAACCCATCTATTACACGCAATCACACATACAAGTGTGCGTGGTATTGCAAGTAATACAGTGACTCTTTTAAGAGATAGGTTGTCGTACCCACAAGGACTTCTTTTTGTTAGCAAAAACAAAATTTCAATAATTCCTGTGAATTAACTAAGTGTGAGACTAATTAAATAAAGTGTGGTTTGATTATTAAAAAAAATATAAAAACTATCAAAATAGCAATTATTTTTTATAAACCAAATTGGAGGAAGTTCCAGGGTTAAGAACAACCTCGATCTATTGCTCTCGCTCAACCTACGGTATTGTATAGAGAAGTGTTACTTCTCCTCTTAGATGGTGCAAGCGTCACTCAGGTTCCAGATCTGTATCAACCACATCCTTATCCCTTTCTAGCTTGACTAAAAAAGTCAAAACCTGTACCTGCAAGATAAAAGATAAGACCAAGATGAGTAGAATTAGATAATCATCCATAAAATCAAAACTAAAATTTCACAAATCTTAACATTTCCCTGGCAAAGGCACCAAAAACTTTCTACACCCAAGAGCACATACAAGTGTACGTGGTCTTCACAAGTAATACAGTGACTCTTTTAAGAGCAGGGTTGTCGTACCCGTTGGACTTCATTTTTTTAGAATTTTTTTTAGTATATTTGAAAATTAACTAAGTGTGTGAAATAATTAAATAAAGTGTTGTTTGATTATGAACTAAAATGAGAAAACTAGAAAAAATGCAATTATTTATTGTAAACCCAATCGGAGGCACATCCATGGTTAAGGCTCATGTCCCACTCATGTCTAGCTAAAAATCTTTAGCCAGTTTAATTGATTATCTTTATTGTTGATTATGGGGTTAATAATATAAATATGGTCTTCCGATCCTATAGTTACCTAATCATAGGAAATCTTACATATATGTTCCCATGATTAAGACTTAGCATGCAAATGATTTAGTTATCTTTACATTTCTTAATCAAGTGAGCAGAAGTAGATAAATTCCTATCCTAGACACAAACCTATCTTTTGTTTTACCAATAAATAATCTTACACCTTAAAATCCATATTATAACTCATACACACCGCTTCTGAGTTTAACACAAGCATATAGATTTACCCAATATTCATGACTCCTCAATATAGTAATATCAAGATTTTGAGAACATCTAAGTGTGATATTCAATAATAAACCAACATTAAATTAAGCTAAACAATCATGGTCCATGGAATCATACCTATAATGAGAGTTTTATCCACTCACAGCCTTACAAAGGATCATAAGAAATGAGTTCATAATGTAAAAATTACAAGAACTAAAAGATGAAAGAAGAACCCAAGGTTTAGAGCCTTTTTCCCAATTGATTTTTCTCCCTATGTTTTTTATCCTAAAGATGTGCAAAAATATTGTTATATGATGATTTTATAGGCCTTAAAATTGTGCCCGAAAAGTCCAATAAGTACAAGGATTAAGTCCCATAGGTTTCCCACACAAATTAGGAATAGAAAGGCCAAAAAAACAAGTATTGCCACAGGATAGGCCTGGCGTGGTCTCCTTGCCATTACGCCAGGAGCTAAAACCTTCAGTTATTTTTCTGTATCATTTTAGCATGTTGCGCCTTCAAGTATACCATTGGTTCAGGTGTGCAATACTTTTCACTTACAACTAGCTTGGAACTCCCTTAATGCTCCTGTTTCAAACTTGCTCGAAATCACTTCCAAAGCTTCTCCTATGCTTTCTTATTGACTTATTTATCGACCTAGATAAATTTCCATTGTATTCCACTGATTTTAGTGTCGACAAGGAAAGTATTGGTTCTTTATTATCGAGTGATATGGGAGAGAGACAAAGGGATACAAGGAAATCATATAGTATCATTTAAAAAAATAAAGATAGATAATAGAATCTATCAAAGAATCAGACAACATAGGTGGGAAGGACTTAAGGGACATCCCGTCTACTGGATCACTCCAGTGCTTCAGGTAATTCTTCCTTACTGCCTCTAAAGTTTCCACCTATAGGGTTAATAAAATTAGGTAAATCATTGGATTTTTGGATATATATTTTCATTTCAAATATTTAGGTTTCCCTCTCTCCATAATCAGTCATAATAAACCAAGAAAAATCAAGCTACGTCAAACTAGCATACGCTAAGCTAGTCATCTCGTCTTGAGTTTTCTTTGTTGTTTTTCTTCATGTTGAGATTGAATATTGATTACATCATGTTTATCACTCATACCAAGATGAAAATATTTTCTAAATAAAGGATCCATTACTCACCATTGATTCCCCATAAGAAAATCTCCACAGATCAGATCTAAATAAACACAAGCTTAGCTAGTCTAAACTCATTGCACTTATGTAGTTCACCCCTTTGTCCCTTTAAATTGATGGTTGTTTACATAATTATGTAGAATAAAATAATTCCAAAATAATCCTATGAAATATCACAACATGTATCAATTCACTCAATACATAAAAATCAAATGAAGTGCACTAGAACACAACCTAAACTAGCATGATTGGAATAGTTATCTCGTTTAAGCTTTACTCTTCTATTTTTTCAAATGTTTGGACCAAGTACAACTTAAAAAATATAAAAAAGACACTTAGCATATATCTTCACTACTATTATCATTTACTCTTGCAAACACAACAAGTTATCCTCAAAACTAAGCTAAAAGGTACATAGATAATGACACTTAGGTGTTTAAGTACACCTAACATCACCACCACACACTTAAAGCCTTGTTCGTCATCAAACAACTCATTGCAAGCTAATTTAAAAGAGAAACCCAAGATATAACTACAATAAATAACATAGGTGGAAAGTATACAACAAACATGTTACATTATAACTTCAAAACACATGAATAGATACTCAAAATCTCCCAGCCTCAAGAATTGACTCTTTAACTTAGAAAACACTTGCATATTACTCAATCACGACATTATATAGATCACCTATATTTCATCAAACCCGTGCCCTCATAAGAAGAGAGTTACTCAACTCACACAAATACATAATCATGCTTAAGAATAGGTATGTGTATAGAGTTCCGCTCACTCTCCAAGAGAATTTGCATGTAACATATGATGAACCATAGTATTTCCCTTAGTGTATCACACCACTAATTTAAGAATTCCAAAATTCAAGATCAAGTAGGACTTTAAGGGTTCTAATGTAGGCCAAGGGACAGGTAGGAACTATTTGGCTAAAATAGTGACTAACATTCCCTAGCGCTTTAATACATGATATTTTTTCTCATTGAGAACATTATTCAAACACCCTTCTTACACCCCTTTTATTAACCTTAACTTACTTTATTTTTTCCTCTCTCTTTAAGAAAGCTCATGTCACATTAGGGAGTAATTCTCAATCAAAAGTAATTCGTTATTCATGAATTTTATTTTCTTCTTACTCCCCACAAAACACATAAATGTCTACACCTATACCCATACTTTGGGAGCTCTAAATTTACTCACTCTGTTCTTCCATTTGCACACTCATTTTTTACTTTTATTTTTCAATTAAATCACTTAGTAGATTGGATCAAATTCAAGGTCTATGAAATAAAAAAAATAGGATACATATGCGGCTACAAATGAATAGGCTAAATTCTCAATAGGGATAACTAAGAGCGTACATCAAAGGTAGATACAAAGAAGAAATAAAACATGGCCATCAAAGAAGGCCTATATCATTTCCTAAGCTTACAATATTCGTTTCACTTTGCAAACACATTGAGAAAGTTAAGCATCATTATGAAATAAGGAATGCACATATACCTTACTCACATGGCACATATTCAAATCAAGACAGATATTTATAGATTTTCAACCAAGTAACTGTAATAATTCAAAATTAAGCTAACATATAAAAGAGTCAATAAATGAGCCTACGTGTCTCAAAGGTAGTCATTGACACTCAATTTTCACATGCTTTACAATTTAAAACAACTTGCACAATGTAATGAATCATAGTCTAACAAGGGCACTTAGTTAAAAATTAGTGAAAAGGTCTTATTTTTATCATCTAATGTCTAGTTTTCCCTAAATACGGTCGTCTTCCATCCATCATCAGGAAAATTCTCTAACCTATGGATGAAAATTTTAAAAATTTACTCCTACAAATAAAAAACGGATATTGTTTTAAAGACCTTCCCTCGAAAAGAACCCAAAAGAAAAGCCAAGGGCCATGAATTGTGCTTTTACCTAAAGACCCATGAAATAAAATAAAACTAAAACTACTAAAAAAATCCTTTTCTAAAATTTTCAAAGATCTTAACAAAAACAACGAATCCTATATATCACAACTCGAACAAAGATCGTGATGGAGTCTGCTGCTATCCAGTATAAAAGCCCTAACTGCTCGATCGAAGCGATAAAAAATTGGCCGATAAAGAATAACCAAAAGTAAATATAACAATACCAGGCAGAGGGAAAGAAATATATACAACTACAAAATATGAAATACATCCTAAGACTAGTGACTGTTACAAAACGAAGCTAACTACATTCGAGTATCCAAAAGATAATATATAAAACTGCTCCAACAGGAGATAAGTACAAGACCCGTCTTCCCTGAATAGGATAAGGCAGAAAATCCAACACGTCTGGAGAACAAGCTCATCCTGAATGCTGGAGCTTACCTTCATCTCTTAAATCACCTACTCCTCTACTCAGCACAATCACGTCTCCTAAGTAGGCCTGTGCTAGTATTTGCACCACAGAAATGGTACTGAAGTATATCATGAGTACTAAAATAGAAGGTACCCAGTAGGCATCATCGATCCACCTGGATTAAATCAAATACAAGTAAAAATTGAAAGTAAGTAAATCATGTCAGCAGAAAAGCAAGTAAAACAGTGCAGGAAGATAAAGGATAACAATACAGGGAATCAACTAAGAGTAACTAACACAGGGCACCAACCCACTGAAGCGTATTTGATATCCAGCTCAATTCAACTGACAAATAGAAAGGTAAGAATAAGGGAAAGAAGGAATATAAGTAGAGAGAAAATTAGTAAATAAATGAAATCTAAAGGTGCCCTATCCCACCAGTGGATATATCCAGCACAAACAAACTTGCCATGACTTCCCCTTTAAGCCCAGTGAGCACAAATATGTAAGAATGAATACATGGGCTCATATCGGGAGACCCCGACCCAAAAGTTCCAATAATGAGGGACACTGCCCAAAAAGTTTCAATCTCGGGGTCTGCCTCTCGAAGGACTACGCCTCAAACTCGATTGCAGGGAGAATACCCCATCAGTACCCAAAATTGTGCTAAAACTGACGAACTTTGCCCCAAAAGTGCCAATATCAAGGGACTCCACCCCAAAAGTACCAATCTTAGTAACCACATATACCTTGTTAGTGACAGTTGAAAACTCCTTTTCCCTTTATATCCAAAAGTAGCGCCATACCACAAGGTGGTCGTGCATACATATAAGTATAAGAAAAATATTTGCTCCACTTGTTATTAAGTCAAGAAAACTTCCAATTTTAATTAGTTATCTTGTAAAAATAAAGCTAACATAACCTCGGACACGTATGTGCTCAATCACCAGATCCGATGATGTATAATGCATGACACCGGTCATGAAAAACAAATAAGAAATGCACTCAAAGTCTAGAAAGGCCAGAAGCCACCATCAAAGCACACAACTTGCTGAGTAACTACCAAATATATCCACACCAATAATACGGCAAACTAGTCACTCCTAGAAGACCAGGCATGCTAAACGCAACCTACAGCTAACAACCAGCTCCTGTAAGGGCCCCGAAAGTTAAAGAATTGCAAATAAATAAAAGGAAAGTCATGTCAACTACTAATCTAGCCTACCGATTGGCTGGAAAAACTATCATTCAACAAGAACCCAGTCTAAAGTAAAGGAAAAAGCTAGCCTACCTATACGCCTGCGACTAGCTCCCGCAAGTCGTGCACAGCCCAACCAACTCCAAAAATCACCCAACACGGGTCAAAACTAGAAAATTAAGGATAAAGGGGTCAAAATAGGAAGAACTATACCCAGATTGCGTAACAAAACTGGGTTCAGAATAGGGACTAAAGAGGGGCTTGTGGGGCCCACAGTCCCAAAAAAATATACCAAGGTTACCATCTAGTAGGGAATAACACAATGAATGTGTGGTGCGACAATGAGGCCAAAATGACAAGGTACCAAGGTGGAAAATTAGGTTACAAAGTAAGGAAATTAAACTTTTTAAAATAATACTATAAGGGACGAAAAGGATGAGAATTACCCGGGAGAAACATACACCACGAGCTCACACTACCTCCTGCACAATATCCTTCCACTTTTCTCAACTCAAAACACCCCAAAATTGCCCCCTAAGATTTAGCTATGGTCAAAGAAAACAAACGGTTTGAAATGAAGGGCATGACCCCTTTTGTAGACTGCACATGGATGCTGGTGCAAGCCATTTGGATGCCGCGGCGACCTTGCTAGGGTGAGCTAGGGCTTTTTAGTGTGGCTTTCTCTAGGGTGAAGCCTTGGGCGGAGGGGCGACCTAAGGGTTGTTGGGGTGATCTGCAACCTACTGCAAAATACCAACTCAAGAGAAAAACTCAGGGCAACCTAAACTGTGTATTCTGAGTCCAATTCTAGCAAACCAAAAGTGTATTTTGGATGGAAACACACTCCAGACTCAACAAAATTGATGAAACAGCCAACCAAGGTTGGTTAAGCAAAACAAACCCCAAAACTCAAACCAACTTAAAAGAGGAAATTTCCAAACTTCCACAAACAAACCATAAAAGAGGGCGGATACCCCGGGAAGTGAACTAAAAACCCTACTAGACAAAAATCAACATTTAGGAGATGATGACAATATTGGAATTTTGATCTGATGCTCTGATCACCAAAAGACCGCCCATGCTTCGAAATGAGCTTTGGTTGAACTAAATTTTACAAAATAGTTCAAACACAAAATGAAAATCCCCAGACAAAAACTCAAGGTTCACCTAGACCAAAGTCAGCATTTTAGAGCTAACGAAACTGTCAGAATTCTATTCTGAGCATATTTACTACAAATTCACTCTTAATTTCCACTATTTCAAAATTAAAACTTCAAAATAGAAAAACTGAGATAATAGGAAAATGGCACCGAACTACCGGGCAGAACAAGTCATAAATGACTTGGGAAAACTATTAGACAGCTCTAAACATAGATAATGTGAAATGTAATATAATGACCAAACGGGTCGTTACATCATTTACCACTATACAGGACTTTCGTCCTCGAAAGTTAAAGAAGGACAGTACCTGAGGACTCGAGCTGGTTAGGGTGTATTAGGCTCGTATAACCCTTTCCCGACCTCAAGTAACGCAACTAATAGACAATACGCATATGGGAGACCATTGCCATTGGACCTCCCCTGAGCCCCAACTAACTAGCAACCTTCAAACAAGGCTGCTAGCTAAACTCTCAAGCCAACCCCCCCCAAAATACCAACCTTACTTGAATACATACCCAGATCCAAAGAACAACTAAAGGTCAAGCCGAAACCATGCTGACAAGCCACAAAACTGACTGGAACCCACGAGATCTAAATAACCTCCCAAAGGGATATCTAAGGACATCACCCACATGATCTACCACTAAATAGAGTGCAACTATCCACCTAAACCACAACACTCCTCCACCCTTGAACTCCCAACTCCGGAAGGAAAAAAAAGACATAGAAGGAAATAAGAAGGAAAGAAGATAGAAAATAAATAGGGAACACAAGGGCTAAGAAGTACCTCAGAGGAACCCAATCTCTTGGCCCACGAGAAAAAATAATACCTAAGCCAAAGAGTACCAAAAACGTCCCACCATCCCTCACATGAGATACACTGGGCACCGCTAAGGTAATGGTCTTCGAGAATGACCCAGAATCTCATGAAAAGGAAGGAAACTAGACTCCTACATAGAAAAACACAACCTGTTCAAACACTTATAAGAGTCCCCCCAATCGACCTGCGTGTTATGACCTAACACTAACAATACACACAACCTAATAGTCCATCCACTACTAGGATCCAGCCCACAGGCACACCAATACTCAACCATAGGTAAAAGCTCACAAGGCATAAAATAGAGAAAGAT
>JBDJHY010316040.1:0-19202 GCA_039654485.1 Withania somnifera | reverse complement strand
CCCTTTTATCCTACTTTTTAACCTAACCCCTAATCTATATCAGCCGTTACATCCCCCTCTCTTTAACCTTTCCTCCTCTCTCTCTAACTGGCAAAAATAGGCCGGATTCCCGGTACAAACCGTCATTGGAAAAGTTTAATTATAATAATAAAATATTTAATAAAAATAAATAAGTAGTAATGGAATAACTATACCACATAAAAAATATTCTTTATTAATTAGTTATAAATAAAGAGGTTACAAAAAAATTACCTTGATTCCTCTATATAATGAAATATTCTTAAAACAATGTCATTCTGTTATAATCAAAACGATGTCATCTCGAGACAATTCAATACTAAAAATGATTTATTTTTTTCACAACCCTCAATACTATGTCTCTTATGGAACCATTTTCTACATTTATCAAAATTTTCTATTTAGTGACCAAATTTAGTGCAGTGACTATATAAATTTGGTCACTAAATGGCCGAATAGTTGTATTTACTGACAAAGATAATTTCAGTTACTAAAATCCATGACCAAGTTGGCCTATTTTGCAGAATATTTCCCTCCAAACTATTTAATGACCAAATATACTAGTCACTAACATATCATAAATCAGTAACTAAATAAATTTTATAACTAAATGGACAACTAATTATATTTAGTAACCAAGCGTAATTGGGTCACTAAAATAACTAACCAAATTACTAAATTTTTGAAGAAAATTTCCCTCCAAATCATTTAGTGACCTAATAAACGAGTCACTAACATATCATAAATCAGTGAATAAATATATTTGGTAACTAAGTGAATAAATAGTTGTATTTAGTGACAAAGGTAAATTCGGTTACTAAATAAATGACCAAATTGGTCATTTTGGCGTGATTATTTTTCCTCCAAATCATTTAGTGACCAATTTATTGACGAAAAAAATTTCTAGTCACTGAATTAATACATTTTGTGACTACTTAGTGACGACTTTAGTTTTAGTCACTAAATTTAGTATGTTGACCAAAAAATATTGCCCTTATTTTTTTCAATCACCAGACTCTCATTAGTGACAATTTTTTTAATATGGTCACTAATGTTATTGTCACTTAAGACCATTTTTCTTTTAGTGAGAATAGGTTCATTAAGAAGGTTAAGAGGTTCAGTGATATCATGATGGTAACAGAGTTTTATAGGGTGGATTTCGAAATGTACCAGCTGAAATATATGGTTCGAGATTGGGCTTAACAATAGAAGAAGAAGAATAGACTGGCAGGTGCAACTCTTATTACATGGGTTGAGGTTGTAAGGGATTTCTTTGTTGGGTTCTTTCTAAGGGAAAAAAGAAATAAGAAGATTATGAACTTTTGAATCTAGCGTAGGGCTTTATAATGGTTGTTGAATAAGGGACTAAGTTCCTCCCATTGTCTATGTTTAACCCATACATGTTCGTCGACACACAGAATCGCATGGACATCTTTGTTTCTCATATATCCCCACACTTTGTAAAGGAATAAAGAGTATCTACCTATATTATCGGTATGGATATGGGCAGATTAATTGTTCACTTAAATCAAATAGAAGGGGATAAGTTTAAGATAAAAGAAAATTTCTAGAAAGAAGGAGAGGAGTGGTTCAACAGTGCTAGACAGAAGTAGTAGAGTTTCAAGGCTTCAGCCTTTCCATCAACAAGTTCTCCTACTCAGGGTTCTATACCACCTTATAATTAGTAGATTAAGTCAGTTAGTGCAGCGTTGAAGGGTAGTGTGACCAGAGGATGTTCGTACCCTAGTTGTACTAGGTATGGTAAGCATCATCAGGGAGAGTGCAGGATTGGTATGAGAGTTTTTTATGGGTTTGACTAGCTAGATCGCAGACTACAGGAGTGCCTTTGTAAAGATTGTTTTAGGTGTGGTAAGACTGACCACCTTATTAGATACTGCCTACAGCTAGACAGGGTAGGAATGAAGATTAGAGAACTTAGTCTACAATAGTATGGACAACCTGCCCATCTCAAAAAGGCACTTCTTCTAGATCTGGTGGCGGTCAATAATAAATAGATTATGTACATTGGGCTCTAGATAAAGCAGGTGACGTCAACCGATAGTGTCACAAGTATGTTTAAGGTTTACGATATTGATGTGTATACTTTTCTAAACCCTGGAGCTACTTTTTCATTTATATCCTCATTCATTGCTAGATAGTTTTTTAGTCGATTGCAAAAATTTTTCTAAACTATTCTCTGTCTCTACCCCAGTAGGTGAATTTATCATCACTAAAAGAGTCTACCTCAAATTACCAATGTCAGTACTTGATAGTATCTTTCTTGTTGATCTATTTGAGTTAGACATTGTAGATTTCATCATCATTCTTGGAATAGATTGACTTTGTGTTATTCCATGGTAAACTGTAGGACTGGAATCTCCCATTTTAAGTTTGCTGATGAACCTATCTTAGAATGCTAGGGTAATGCTGTTATTTCTAAGGGTAGGTTTATTTTACACCTCAAAGGCTAGGAAAAGAATCTCTACGAGGTGTATCTATCACTTGGTCTGAGTCAAGGATTTCGAGTCTAGAATTTCAAATATTTATTTAGTTCCAATAGTCGGGGAGTATGTGTATGTCTTTCTTTTTTAAGGATTTACCTAGAGTCCCTCCTGGAAGGGAGATAGACTTTGGAGTAGACCTCGCTCTAGGCACTCAACCCGTCTCCATTATTTTATATTGAATTTCACCATCTGAACTAAGATAGATCAAGGACAGATAAGTTGATCTTTTAGACAAAAAGTTCATTCTCCTTAGTGTGTCTCCCTGGGGTGCCCCTATCTTATTGTTTATAAGAAAGACAATTCTCTCAGAATCTGTATAGACTATCATCAATTGAACAAAGTCAAAATAAAAAACAAATATCCTATCTCAAGGACTGATGACTTGTTCGATCAATTCAAGGTTCCATTTACTTTTATAAAATTGACCTTCATTCCAGCTATTATTAACTTAAGTCAGTGATTTAGGAATTCCCAAAATAGATTTCGGATCATGTTATAACAACTTGAATTTATGGTTATTTCCTTTGAACACGAGCAGTACTTGGACCTGTTCATAATAGTTTTCATTAATGATATTATTGTTTTGTCCAGAAGAAAGGAAGTTATTGAAAACTATCTTAGAATTGGCCTTCATACCTTTGAGATCGTCAGGTCTATGCTAATTTCTCTGGTGTGAGTTTTAGTTGAAGTCAGTTGGATTCCTAGGACATGTCATCTTTAGTAAGGGTATTTGTGTGGACTCCTAAATAATAAAAGTTGTCACAAATTGGTGCAGACCCACATCTCCATCAAATATCCATATTTTCTTAGGTTTAGCAGGGTAATATTTTAGATTCTTCTAGGGTTTCTCCTCTATAAACTCCCTTTTGAGTAAGCTAACTCAAAAGAAAGGTAAGTTTTACTTGTCAGACCAGTGGGAGAAAAGTTTCCAAGAGTTGAAACCAAAGTTTACCACAACACAGTCCTGAAATTGTTAGAGGGTTTAGAAGGTCTTATGGTGTACTATGGTGCCTCTCATGTTGGGTTGGTATGTGTATTGATGAAGCATGGTAAGGTAATAGCTTATGCTTCCCGCCAATTTAAAGTTCATAAGTAGAACTATCCCACTCATGATCTTGAGCTAGCAGTTTTTGTTTTCACCATGATAATCTTGAGGCATTATCTATATATTGTGCATGTTGATGTCTTTACTGATCATAAGAATCTGTAGTATGTATTTTGGTTGAAAGACATAAAAGTTAATGATATAATAGTTTTGCAAATTTCGAGTAATGCCAATACCATGGATGATGCCCTTAGTCGGTTTTCCATGGGATGTGTGGAACATATTGGCATAGAGAAGAGGGAATTATCTAGGCAGGTTCATAGGCTTGCAGATCTTGAGGTCAGGTTGGTTGATGTTGATGTGGTGATGTTGGTTCTAAATGCATCGAAGTCTTCCCCAGTAGTAGAGGTGAAAGAGAAGCAAGTTAGAGATCCATTGTTTCTTAAGTTAAGGGGTAGGATTTTTAGGTATAAAGGGTAGGTTTTCTCCAAATAGGAAAATGGGGTGTTAAGATCTAAGGGTAGGCTATATGTATAAAATGTTGATGTTTTGAGGGAAATGACTTGTATGAAGTTCATAACTCCCGATATTCTATTCGTCCGGGTACTATAAAAATATAAAGGGACTTAAAAGAAGTGTGCTCGTGGGAAGACATGAAATGGGTTATAGAAGAATTTGTAGCTAAGTGAACGAATTATCAGCAAGTGAAAGACGAAAACCACAGAAGATTATTGTAGGATATATCTTTAGGAGATATTCAGTAACCATGATATGCCTTTGTCTGTTATTTCAGATCACTTTTGATATTTGGAATTCTTTCTTAGGATCACCACAATATTTCTTTCCACCCATACACAGATGGTCAGGCTTAATGGACCATCCATACTTTGGAGGATATGCTAAGAGATTGCGCGTTTGAAAGGTATTTGGGATTACAGCTTGGCATTAATAGAATTTTCTTATAATAACAGTTATCATGCTAGTATTCAGATGGCTCCGTTTGTGGCCTTATATTTGAGGAGGTGTAGATATCCCATTGATTGGTTTGAATATGGTGGAAGAACTTTGCTAGGTCCTATATAGTGTTAGGTATACTAAAAAGATTTAGCTTATTTTGGAAAGGTTGAAGGTTTCCCAAAGTAGGAAGAAGTCTTATGCAGATATGCAAAAGAGGGAGTTGGAATTTAATGTTGGTGATTGGGTATTCTTAATAGTGTCTCCTATGAAAGGAGTCATGAGGTTTGAAAAGAAGGGAAATCTCAATGCGCGTTACATTAGATGATATATATTGAAAAAGGTTAGTAATGTTGCTTTCAAGTTAGATCTTCCAGGTTGAGCTTGCAACAGTACGCCTAGTCTATCGCAGCTCCATGCTGAGAAATTTCTTGTTAGATCCTTTATTGATAGTGCATATAGACAACATTGTGTTAAATATATTCAACTTATGAGGATATGTCAGTCAAGATCCTTTATTGATAGGTTCACAAGCATAGGAATAAGGAGATAGAATCATTATGTCACAATCACTCAGTTGGAGGAACCACTTGGGAAGATGAGACATACATGATAAAGAAGTACCCACACTTCTTCCCTTACAGTCCTACTTCAGTCTAAGCTAATAGCCCCCAATTCCAGCTTTTCCTCCATATGTCTTTTACATGTAGAATATAACATGCAGTCTATATCATCACATGAGTATGTAAGTGAGTACTTGTGTATTTATTAATGTATCATGGTAGTTGGAGTCTAAAAAATGGTATGCATATGGTTCAACTGAGTTAAAGGTTGAATTATTTTTTTATAGATAATTATAATGTTTTAAATAAGTTTCTAAGTCATTCTTTCTATTTGTTAGTCTTTTTATCTTTCTTCAGGCTGAAATCTTTATTCAAAGATGAAAGAAACCAAGGGGGAGATACTGTAACACCTGGAAAACTCCCCTATCAGTTTCCATGGGTTAATCAAATAAAGATGGTAAAATTTCATTAAAATTTAGAACTACCAGGTTCTGACGGGCAGTTCTATGGATTGTGGAAGGATTCCACGAACTGTGAAACCCACCGTAAAACCTAACTTTCACTTCCCTCGAGTTACTAAAATATTTTTATGTATGAAATGAACCTATGGGTTGTTTCATGAACCATGAAATAGAATGAAGGGTCGTAGAAAGACCCTTCAAACCGACCAAGTGAAATCTAGCAAGGGGCACATTTGACGAATCACTTTTCGATTCATCAAGTCACTTGACAAAACATTAAGTGATACTTCAAAACATTCAAGTTCCCACTTTAATTTTTTTTTCTCAGGAACTTTTCAATCTTTTCTATCTTTTAATTTACCATCCTATGTCCTTTTAGGCATAAAATAAGCAAGTAGATAAGTCAACACTTCATTATTTTCTTCACTTCTCACAATCCTCATACAAGAAAAGAAAAACATTAATCTTCTCTACAATAACTAGGGTTGGGGTTTCAAGAGAGGATTTTCTTCTTCTATATCTAAGAAAAACTATTTGTAACTCCAAGTATGTGTGTTTATAAACAAGGATTCTTCCACCCTTGTTCCCTAACCCTAAATTTTTTAGTAAGTATGTTGTAAATAAATTGTTAAGTATAAATCCTTAAGTTGTGAATTTCGTTACTATCATTATCCATTGATATTTTTTGAGTAAAATTTCATGAATTCTTACATTATCATGCTATTATTCATGATGTAAACATATTAGCCTAGATTTGAAGTATACTGTGGATTTAACTTGTTCTAAAACTTAGGGTTAAGCTTATACATGATTATATGATGAAGTTGAGTCATAAAAATTATAATTGGAAACTCGTTAAGATATTTTCATAAGTATTAGTCTAATACATGATTTTATTAAATAAAGGAAGAGTTGACAAGATTTTTCTTAAAGAGGCCAAGGCATAATATCTTGATCAGTTTTTTCACTTAAATTGCTATAAAATGGTCAAATCAAGAGCTGTGATATGTTTCGGGAGTAGTATTAGCATCGAGAGAATTAAGTTAAAAGACTTGATTTCCTTATTATTGCAAACCATAGGATGATATGTTTCCTAAAACGCTTTATTATGATAGATTGACTTAGTTGGATCTACTAGGTTACTTGTTAGGTATTGAACCTGTGGAGGGACAAGGTACTCCCTTTAGTTTGTTGTTTTTTGAATTCAATGGATACTCATATATTCTTATATCTTGGTTATAGATCCTTCCACAAAATATATGATGTAATATATTTGAAATTATTACTTTAATTAAAATGAGGTATGCTTCTTACACTGTCAACATTACTTAACTTTTCTTTAATAATGGATTTTCTATGTTCATGGAATGTTTATAAATCATGATCAATTGTAATCATATGTTTTATATGCTAAATTTGTGAATTGTTCATAGTATAGGCTAAATAGGCTGAAAAATGTTTTGTGGTATATATTTAAGAAAAAAAGTATAAATCATGTCGTAAATCACAATTTTATATGAGGTTTCATAATTAAACACATACTATCAATTTCATGACCAAAATCATGATTTGGAGCTGAACCCTAGAACTAATGAATATTAACCTTGCTAGAAAACTAATGTTTTGGGCATGAGAGTTGAAGAATCTCTCATTGAATCCCTCCAATCCTAATTTGGAGTGAATCCTTGAGTAAAACCTTAGAGGAATTGAAGAAATTGAAACTCTAGTGAAGACTTTGAACACATTGTTCTTGAGAGAAAGCTTTAGCATTCTTGTAGTATTTTTTAAAAGAATGGGGATTAAGGACTTGTAGTATTTCAATTAAGGGTAAAAATAGTGTAAAATGGTTAATTACATGTAATGGTGTTAAAGGAAAGGTCTAAAATACCCATTGGTACAAAATAAAATGATTTGGGAATCAATCGCAGATTACTATAAGTCGGCCTACGACTAAGGTTTGACATATAACAACTCGTAGGTTGAGTCGTGGTCTAGGACTTGGCTACTGGAATGGCATGAGAATACCATCAGTTAGAACCACAATTCATGGTTCCTCACTTCATGATTCGTGAAGTGTGTCATTGTATGGAAGATTAAGTCACTAGATAGTTGGCCAAAATCCCACGAGTCCATATCATGACTCATCATTTTAAATAATACGGGTTATGGAATTACCTATGGTCCTGAGGGAAAATTTTGGAATTTTAACAATTTTTTGTCCTATTTTCATGAATCAACAACATGATTGTGGTGTTATATTCCACGATTCATGGTTCAATAGATTTGGACTTGGGAAACAACTTTTCTGGTTTTTAAGTTCTTGGATAGTACAAGCAAGGGTTATTACATCAGTAAATATGGGCACAAAGTATAAACGTCAAGCACATACTTATTCTATGCACCAAGAAGGTTGGAAAGACATTACAAAAATTATAATTCCCACAAGCTAATGATATTACAAGTACTTTGGAGGAACTGAAAAGACCCGGCTACTGCCACAAATCGTACTAAGAAGTCACAAAATGTAAAGGTCAAAATATCATGGTCAGGTAATAAAAGACAACAAACTAAATAATAAAAGAACAACATTTTCAAGCTAGAACTGGCCATCTCATACGTCTCAGCTATAACTTGATGACTAATACCTAAAGACTTACAAAGAAATAAAAGTCAACAAACTAAAACAATAGAAAACATAAATGTTCATCACAGAATCATCTGAGAACTCTTTGTAGAATCTTGTGCCTATAAATCAACTACTTACTGAATGATGCCAATGTGTCCGTTAAAGCCAATGAATAATAAATTAGACAGAAGAAATTATTTTTTTTGTATTAGGCTGGTTGAAATATGAACGAGAACCATTATCTCATAGTTTCAAAGAACACATTTTGCAAATAAGGTAAGTAATATTGATCTCCAGCCACTTTTGAATACATTGATAGTCAAAATTTATGACCCTGATCAAGTTTTCCAAGATCATCCCCATCACCATAAGTTTCCTATAATATCCAAATACAGTTAAATAAAGATAAAATATGAACAGTCTCACTTCTATTTGGAATTTTTGTAGAGATTTTGCTCGTTGGGTGCACTTTCAGAATTATTCTTCGGCAGCTAGGTAGGCTAGGTTGATTCTATTTTTATTGTGTAGCTTAGGCTGGGATACTATTCTAGAACCCCGTTATTATTATACTTTTTCCTAAATATGGTTTTGCTAATTTTATCACTCGGTACTCGACCTTGAGACTACGTGAGCCCCACTTACGTGTATGGTCAGGGAGGAGTAACACCTTTGATACGTATTATCTGTATGCAGACTAACTATCATAGGTTGGGGAGGGGATTATACTAGTGATTAGGGCTTACTAGCCATCCCCCAAATTTTTGTTTGGTGGCCTAACGGCCAATCCTAGGTAGGGTGCTTATTTACTCTTGATGTTTATATGTTGTCCTTATAGTGATATTGTGATTATTACTTAGTTTTTATGTTGTGTAATACTTGATAGAGAAAGTCTATGGGTTGACTAGTGGAAACTGGACTTGACCTGTTTCTTTTGCTATGCATATTTACGAGCTAGGGTTGGGATTTTGTATTCTTGCCTTATGATTATACCATTATTTTAAATTATGAAAGAGTGTATGCGGGATTGGTTCCATACATAGACTCTCTAACCCAGGTCATTATGTCAATGCCCACGGTGCTGTGTAGACTGGGTAGAGGGGTATATCAAGGGAGAAAGGTAAGTATACGGATAGAGATCTTCTTTGGATGTTCTTTACGCCCAAGTGGGACCTGATATATATATATAGTTCTGCAATGCCATGGGTCATTGAGGGAGACAATGTATGGATATTGAGGTATCCGGTAGCGCCCCTTGGGCAGTACTTTCTAGTTATACTGGTTGTTATATAATATTGAGATTTACCTAGCATTATTTATTCATAGTTTCACCTGGTTATGGTTTCACTGAGGATCTAGGTAAGTGGCATGTTGTTTGACTATCTGTGAGATGATTATGCTAGTTTATTGTTGCCTTTTTTTTTGTATTGATCTCCTTTTACCTTGTTTATGCTTATTTATATTCAGTCAACCAATGCCTACTGAGTTCCCGTCATTATAGGTACTCACGCTACACTTCTGCGTCCTTTCAGTGTAGATTTGGGCATAAGTCAGCAGTGGGGTCCCGATGGAGCTATATAGTGTTGTGCTGTTCTGGATATACAGTATGCATAAGGTGTCGTTCCTGCTCCTGGTCTTCTTCTATAATGGAGTTGTTCCATTTAAGACATGGGATAGCTTTATACATACATACATATATCTATATATATTGGTCAATCTTTTTATTATTTCTCTTCTGGGTTACAGGTAATAGCCCACTACTATAAGGTGTAGACATCATCATTTCCTGATTTTTGGATCGTGAAAAAATTTAAATTGATGGAGAACAACTATTTTAATAACCGAGAGGTGCATGGGAAGAAATTAGATAGAGAAAACAAGAAAAGAAAGAATATGCATTTATACGGATAAAAGTTGTCCCATATAAAATTACTATACTTTTTTTAGATTATGGAACTACACACTGTAGTATACTAAGTTTTCAAAAAATATTAAAGATTAACTTGGTGTCTGGCTTTAGATGTTATGGGAAATTATTGTAATCTCTTCATGATAGGATATTTTGCTATCTTTCTCAGGAAATTATATTCATGAGTAATAGGGCTACATAGTTTCATATGGGTTCAGTAAGAAAACTTAAAAATTATGGGACTTTTAAAGTTGTGCTAGAGTAGGACCCATATACCAGGCTATCCTAGCTTTTGTCCGCTGGTAGTTATGGATGAGAAGAAATACTATTATGCATAGAGGGAAAATTAACACACGGATGGTGATTCAGTATATCAAAACAAATCTAGTTAAACTGAAGTATCTATTGATGAGAGAATCCGTAACCAGTGGTCAACTGGTACAACACCTTAAAAATTACAAATCTCAAATAAGGTCTCAGTTGGTGCTATAGAAGAGGCCGACAACAAGTTGATTTGAATATAATATAGATAGGGCTATTAGCAATAATCTAGGAGAAAGCTCTGTTTCCCTTTGTGTTAGAGACTCTAATAGTTACATTTTTAATGCATAAGCTAGAAGATTAAGAGTATATAATAGCATTTGAGCAATGGTACTAGGAATTCGGGTGGTCAATCAAAACTATACAAAATAATAAAAAATTCTTATGCTGATAGAATCTAATTCTTCAACCATGGTAAGTATGTTTATCTGGAGTTGAGCTCTTGTTGGTAGTTATTTTTCTCTATATTAAGTTTTTCTTATTTATTTGCATACTTTTTATGTGACTATCTATGAGTCTACGTTGGATTTTTCTGCAAGCAGGTTTTGTTGTATTTAGGAGTTTGGGTGAGTCAAGAGATCTTTACACTGCTTTCTTTCAGGATCACTCGAGGATATTGTGAATCGACGTAGTTTTGTAAGATTATTTAACATTTTACATTGTTTTGAAAGTTTGCATCTCGGTACCTAATTTTATTTACGCTCATCCGAGGAAGCTTCAAAGTATCATATCTTTGTATTATGTTTTGTTTTCCATATTTCTTTCTAGTTTGCATCCCTGTATTTATTATTTGCTTCGTGTTGTTCAGAATGAGGTTTTATTCAAGATTTGACAAGATGGCTGCTTGATTTTCATGCCCCAAAAATCATACTTGATGGCAACTACCTTCCTAATCTAGTAGGTTTGCCAAAATAATGTCTAAATTAAAAGGACAACAAATTTAAATGCGGGAAGTAATGCATAAGTAAGGACATTTAAGAGGAAGCCTTCAACTATACCCAAAACTAGGTAGCCATTGTACAATTCACTAAGTAATGCTTTATACAAGTTTGGTTGAAGTGTCAAAGTCTTTCAAGAAATGTACAACTCAAAAAATTGAAAAGCGACTCCAGATGCTACGAACGATCGACGACTACCTCTTGAGTGTGTCGGGATAAGAGGCTAGGTATGAGAAGGAGAGCTCAAGTCTAGTCCGCTAATGCACCTGTACAAAAGTGTAGAAAAGGCAAGGGGGAGTACAAAACGATGGTACTCAGCAATGTCCTCGGCTGGTCAAAATATAAAGAACTAGTGACACTCCTTACATCAAACCATCCTTCGATACTACAACATGCAAACAATTAATATATTTCAACCTATCCAACAATATATATATATATATAAACTATAAAGGGTAAAACTATCACCAACTCTACTACAATGATAATCACCTCATGATGTTCAATAATATCAAGTCAATCAAGTATCAATGAAATATAAATTAGTAGTCATAGATCGAGAATAATCATCAGGTAATATCAACAAGTTTGGAGTATGAGTTGAATATCAAGTGATCTCAAGAATACACTAGTTCTCAAGTAAGTATAAGTCGTCTATTGGAAAGACAATCCAGATAATAAGTAAATCAAAGTAAATGCAATTCGATGCATAAATAACTGTGATCTATATCTACCCTATCACTTTTCATACATGCCTAGAATAAACCTAGGAGAATTACGTATCAATACCTGGCATAAACCTCAGGTTACACTTACATATCGATACCTGGTAGAAACCTTAAGTCATAATTCATGTATCAACACCTACCAAAAACCTCAAGTTTAAAAAAATACTTGGTAAAACCTCAAACACCAATATCTAAAATATCTTACCAATGTGCGTCCAGCAGAAACCTCAGATCCCTCATCCAAAATCATCACCACAACTCAATTTCCTTGAACAATAAGAATAGATATGTATATTTAAATATAAGTATGAAGAGTGGTATCAAATCAGGTTACAATTAAAAAATCAACTCATCACGGGAGTAAACAATCACCAAGTAACCCATATTACTCCAAGCTGCACAACTTTTGAAAAGCATTATATATTTTAACCATTTGATTTATTATATGGTAATTTGTATTACAATTTTATCTCACTGTAATCCAACAAATTCATGGAAATTAATCTACTAGACAAGATACAAATGCAATCCTAACAACCCCTATGTAATCATCTTTCCCAACTACACATAATATATAAAGTAATCAGTAATACTTTATAAGAGACAAAGAACATCAACTTGCCTTAAACATTGAAGAATCAATTCACTCGAGACTTTTTCCATTTTTGGAATGCATTCAATCGTGCACAATTTAGTTGCACATGAAAATACACAATAATTAACACCAAATAAAGTTATTTGATGTTTAGTAAAAACTCATTTCGGTACCATGGGGAAAAAATCAAAACTTTGTCATAAAAATTTGTTAGTCATCAACTAGGTGTAATGACTCTCACAATCATTTTTGTGTTTTTGCATTTTTTTGTTGTTAGAGAATCCTTGTAACCGCTCCATGTCATTATGATTTATGGGAACAATATTTCAGTTTCCTAGCATTATATAGCTTGTTTCTTCTACTATATAGATCCCTCGGGCCTTGATCACCTTATTCTATACCAAACCCCTTTTCTATCAATTATGTTGAGTCTTGATTATCAATTAATAAATATTCCATATGTGGATCATATAAATAGGAATTTGTTTCCATTCTAAGCCACAATTATTTAGATCAAGGAAGCTTGGGTTCCAAAAGCATCACGATCGTGTGGCCTATACTGCGATTGCATAGCCCAGGCTTCTGTATTTCACGATCTTAATTGCGTGGTAGAATACTACGATCAGGTAGACTATGCGATCACGTGGTTCTATTTTGCGATAACATAGGTTAAGGCGGTCAAGGGTCGCAATCATGTGGCGAGTGGGACGCGATAACGTAGGCAACATAGCAGGCCTATATATAGTTCTTTCTCTTAAGCAGGATTAGGTATTTTAATTGAATTTCCACTCCATGGAATCATATTCTTGTGGTTTTATACTAGTTTCTATCAGGTAATTCTTTGTTTTTTCTATTGTAAGAAAGTTTCCATGTTAAATAAATTTTCTTGGGTTTGTATCTTCAATTCATTTCATTAGTTTGAGCCCTATTTTGTACCACAAGATTTATGAGCTATGCTCTATATGTTGGTATAAATATTTTTATATAGTAGGATTTTCAGACTCATTTTTTATTTGGATACCCATGCTTATCCAAACCGCCACTGCTTAGTAGAGGTGACAAACAAAGAACCTTCTCCCAAAGCTAAACGATGACCCATTGTAAGTTTTTTATATTTCACTTACACTCGTAATCTATACATTCTAGAATTTGGGTAATCTGGGAGTGCTTTTTGTTGGAGACTTATGATTTGGAAATTTATGGTTTTGATACCAATATTTTGTGAAGAACATAAGTGTGGATATCATTGATCATTGTTCTGTAATCAATTGGAAGATTAATTTTATTGTATGATATTCACTGATTGATCATTGCATTGTTGTATGTTGATATCAATAAAGGGAAAACCTTTAACCCTAGGGTTATGGGATCCATGGGTAAAAATTTATTAGGATTTTAATTTACATATGGTTTTTGCATTCTAACATATGAATATAATATCTATATAATAAATGAATTTTAAGGGTTGCAAATAATAGAACGCACCTAGGTTTAACTAGCACTAATCCTATGGTTAAAACTGGTTGTTAAGATTGTGCTAAGAAATCGAGGCACTAACCCTCGTCCAATAGTGGCTACTGTAACAAGAGTAATCATCTTGAGTTACCACGACAAGGAAAATGAACTCCTTCTTAGACCTAACTAGGTGTAAAAGAGATTTATCTATGATAAAAGGTTGAGAAACACTTAGATAAATAGCATTGGCCTTATACATGACTCTACGTTTAGGAGATATCGCACAACCATACAAGCTTACAATACAAAGGTTTGCCTAAAACTAGTGAACATAAACCTAGATTAATGAAACACTTGAACTATTCCATAATTACCAACAATAGGAAACAATACTTTCTTACACATAAACCCCCTTTTTTCGTTTATGCTTATTGCTAGAAAGTAACACTAACTACTAGCTACTGCTACTGGGTGTACATCCGATACCATATTTCCAGTGGGATTGACCCCAACCTAGTTAGGTTCTATATTTGACCTACGATCACTTATACTTTGGTGGGATGGTTATTTGAGTGTTACCAATTTTTTGGGCTGTTGTTTGGGAATAAGGCTTTGGTGAAGTCTAGTATAGTGACTGTTAGTTAGGTTATTTCTACTTTTCATATTTGTTGTGTTGTTTTTGTCTACTGAAAGGAGCAGGTAGTGCACGCAAAGTACTCAGAGTTTGGGATTATCTCTATTTCTATTCGATTAATAAATATCAAGAACCTTTTCAAGGATAAATTCATGAGAAAATGCAACCCTACCTAACCCTGAATAGTACCTTATTGATGCACAACGAGGAGGATATCATCTAGATGTAGCCCACATACCTCAACCCTTGAGGAATAACGAGGCATATGTCAGTGAAGATGAGATAGATCTTGATAACGAGGGACAATCATTGTACCCCCGTTAGCGCCAAGCAACAAATTCAACATCACAACTACTAACCATTAAAGGTTTGTTTTGAGGAGTTTCTTGTGAGGCCTCAAATTTACACTTGATGAATTTTACATCCATCTACAAGTCTTATAACTTTCCTATAGTGAGCCAGAGCTCTATCAGGTTTGGGATTTTTCCACTATCACTAAATAGAGAAGCTATGGTGTCGCTTGATGATCTACCTCCATGTTCCATAGAAAATTTGGGAGGGGGGGAACTTAAAAATGATTTCCAAGAAATGTTGTTTCCCCCCCCCACCAAGATACCGGTATTGAGGGATGAGATAACTAATTCCAGGAAGAAGCTTGATGAAGCCATACATGAAGTTTGACTATGTTTTGATAAGATTATTAAGCAGTGTCCCACACATGGGTTGGGAGAAAAATATTTTAAGAAGACGTTTTATCATACTCTGAATGCTCATTCAAAGTTAGTTGTGTACAAAATTAATGGAGGGTCCTACATGTGGCGTACTTATGCTCGGGTGTCCCAAGAATTGGACACAATAATGAGAAACACCAGAGGATGGCACACTAGAGAGTCTGATATATCTAGTGCGGTAAAAAATGATAGTGTGTGGTGGTGAAATGCCGAAGAGAGGAAAACCAAGGATAGGATATGGTTCCTAAAGACATAGATTGACCTGATGTCTAAATAATTTCTCAGGAGTGGTTATGGTAAGGTCAAAGTTGTAGCGTCTAATGAAAAAAGACCATGCATCAGGACTGATTCAAACTCGGATGAGGAGGCTAATTACTTCAAGAACCATGAGTATTACAACAATGAATCCAATGTCTGAATTACAATCAAGACTATTTCAACAACAAAAGAGACTATCGGGATAGAGACCCAAGTAGTTGGAAAAATAGGGGGGTGTTCAACCAGAACAGGAGGATAGTATATGTGCCTTTGAGGCAACAAGAAAAGGAGGAGAATACTTCTAGAATAGAAGAGATATTGGGAAAAGTTATAACCAAAGTGGAGTCGTATGACGAGAGCCTACTATTGATAAATACAAAGGATTCAAACATTGATCATATGGTTGACTCTCACTCTTTCTCGATCAAGCACCTCAAGTTTAAAATGGGCCAACTCTCAGCATTATTAAATCAAAAGAAGGTTAGAATGCTACCCAGTGATACAATATATATTCTAAATAAGTATAAAGTCTACGAACACAGAGAAAACCGTCGTGCCGCGACATTAAATCAAGCAATATTGCGAGGTTACCCAAATTTTTATCCCTCGTTATTTTCTGTTCTTTTTGTTTTTAGTTGATTATTAATTATTTATTGTATTGTTTTAGGATTAACCTTAAATAGCAAGTGTGTTTGTGCATGGGTGATAGAGTTCATGGATGGATAACCCTGGAAGACGGAAGACTTGACTAACCATCTTATAGTAGATGAAATGCCTAGTCTAACCGCTTGGTCGAGAATCCACTAGATAGGGGGGCATAGACAATAGGAATAGGTGTCTATCATATGATATTTTTCCTAACCACTGTATCAAGCCATTTTAATGGAAACTTGGTTGGGCCTTTAAACAAAAGGATCTGACCAAACTTGATTTAGTATAAAACCCACAAATGATCAGGTGCCCCCATTTCATTTCAAGCTTGCTGTCTCCCCCTTCAAATGTGAATTTTCCCTCCCCCGCTAATAGTACATACTGTCTACCTTCATCTTCCATTCATAATTCACTACTATAATAGTTTCTTTGGTACCTTGTTCTTCACCTCTGCTAAGAATCCAATAACTTATTAACCTAAGGCTGCAATTAAACTATGATTGTCAAAAGTTGAACTGGTAAGATTTTATTTTTGATCGTTATTACTTGATAGTTTTAATTGGTTATTCATAAGCATAAGCTGGTGGGTGAATTCTGAGTAACCCACTTCTCATATTTTAGTTGTAATAGCATGAAATAAGAATTCATGTTTAAATTACTGTGTGGGGATGGAGTTGGGTTATACAAGTCAAATAATCGAAGTCTATAATTTATTAGATAAATGATTAAACTATTATGGAGTAATAAATATTGGTGGGATTTGACCTTGTACAGATGGTTCATGAATAGGTGGAGAATTAGGTGAATTGTGTCCTTAGGGATGAAATGCCTACTCCTATTGCTAGTTCGAAACTACACTGTATAACTCGATTACATATTAGGGATAATATATAACACTTCAGATGAGTCGTGTACATTGAGACGTCTCATCTAATGCTCAATCTAAAAGTTGATGGTAGATAACACAAACTGTTTTGTACAATAAAGAACACCTATTCCTTCTATATGTCCCTATTTATATTTGACTTTATACTATTTCATTAAAGTATTTACTAATATTTTATATTCAACCAGGTATACATGGCACCCAAACTCTCACAAAGAAGAGGCATAAGCTAATGAAGTGGTATCACTCGAGGGCTCAGGGATGAATATATAGCCCTGAGCAGAAGGTGAGCCGACAACAGACTCGCTAGACCCACAAGTCCTCTATGCTTTCTATACCTTCCCCGGTCTCAACATCCTCTTTTGATGAGGAGTCCAAGGATGAGTCAAGTAGTTCTTCTAATGCCGGAAGAAGTATTAGCCACATCAGTTCCAAAAGTTCTAACCCAACACCATTTGTAGCTTCTGATGCTGATTTTTAGGGAAGGATATACCAAGTGATTAAAAGTAAGAATCCAGAATTTTTAGATGAGTCTTGATGAGCGATTTATGGTTCGAATAAATTTTTTGCTAAAGGGTTTATCACTAATACAAAAGGGCAATATCAGAGGAGAATTGCAGAAGAAGTCTGGATAGTCATAGATCACTTGCCCGACTACCAGGAGATCGAGAGTGTCATACAGGCCTACCATTTAGTATGAATGAATAAAACACCCAACCAATATTATCTGACATTATTTCACAAGTTTTATACAAATTATAAGTCCAAAATCTAGCAAATGACGACCAAGGGCAAGAAAATATTGAAGTTAGGGGTCTTGGAAAGTGTTATAGTGGAAGAGTGCATGTCGAAATCTCTAACCAAATAATAAAATAATTTTTATTTTGCCCTGAATATATGGCTCCAACAGAACATCAACATTACATCTACTGCCACATAAACAGAAAGACCCAATGGGAATGGTTTGCACAGGTGCTAACTAATATAGAGACGACATGGTTAAGAAACTCATTCCTTCCGATCAAGATTACTTCTCTAAGTTTCATTATAAAGTTCTGCTGGGTAGCGGCTCTGATAAGGATCAAACTAACACGGGCTAATAAATTAAAAGATGAGGATACTGTGTTGGTAGCCTGCCCAGTATCTAAATACAAACAAAACTTTGGCCACTTGACCACCAAAGATTTATGTGTGCGCGCTACGCGTGACATTACGACTTATTCCAACCCTTGGCTAATAAGTGAACTTTGTCAGCAGTCCGAGGTACCAATCATACAAGGTATTAATATATGCATTGATGTACTCAATACATATGATGTATAGAGGTCGAAAGACCTTTCTAAATTAGAGGTCAAAAATTAAAAGGATGGGGTTGCGTCTTCTATCATAACTGGGTCGGATGATCAAATGGGCACTGACTTAACAGATACAACTTAAGGCCCTGACATGAAAAGGGACTCTTGTACATCTAGGCCATAAGGCCTACCCCCTTTTCACTCATCAGACCATCCCCCTCTATCTCTGTTTTATTTTATCCCTACAAATTTTACATGCCTTGTCAAATAGTTAAGACAAAATAAGACCAAGTTTGAGGTGTTGTATGTTGGAGTTGAGCTGCCAATAGATCATAATCAATGTAGTTTTAGAGTCCTACCACATAATATAGGCTAGGATAGATAACAAGGAGGAGTAGACGAATGAGCACCTTTGACTTATGAGCCCAACCAAATAGGAAAAATTTCAAGTCAAGATGGAGCAACAACGTGTTGACATTTCAGCACTGCAATAGGGCCACAATCATATGGCCCCAGAACAAGTGGTTCCTATTGAGTCTGATGTTGAGGATTGGATATTATGTTTGGATAAGATGCAATCGAAGGGAAAGAAGGTTATGGAAGGTGGTGAGAAATCGTACAAATATAGGGAAA
>JBDJHY010315934.1:0-19203 GCA_039654485.1 Withania somnifera | reverse complement strand
ATTGAGGCCTTGTAATCAAGCATTGTTGATTGTCTATTGATTGGTTTTGTGGTAGGGATTTTTTGTCTTTGAGTCTGGTTTAACTTCGAGATACAGCTGATAGTGTCAAATTTATCCAGGATAGGCTCCGAAAAGTGTAGAGTAGGCAGAAATCCTAAGAAGATCTTAAGCTTTGGCCCTTGGAGTTTAGTGTTGGGGATATGATCTTTCTACATATGTCACCCATGAAAGGGGTTATGAGTTTTTGTAGATGAGTTAGACCCAGGTTCATTGGGACTTATGAGATAATAGATAGAGTTGGAGTTGTTGCTTATAGATTTTCCTTACCTCTAGAGTTATCTATTGTATATCATGTGTTTCATGTTTTTATGCTTCATCGGTATGTGCTAGAAATTTCTCATGTGCTTTGTTGAGAGTTTGTTCACCTAGATGACCGTCTGACCCATGTCAAGGAGCCTAAGGACATTATTCATAAAGATGTGAGGTGGCGCAGGTCTAGGGAGATTTTGATATTAAAGGTTTGTTGGGCACGTTGACTTCCAAGGATTCTACTTGGGATACAAAGAATTATATATGGGCTTGGTATCCATAGTTGTTTGATCCTTCATTTACTACTCTTTCCTTGACTTTCGAGGATGAAACTCAGTTTTAGTGGTGGATGTTGTAATGACCTGCGTGTTCATTTAATTGACTTTCTTCTTTTTCTTTGTTTAGAGCCTTTTATTAGCTACGTCGAGTCATAATTGACTTTGTGGGATCAGTAATTTGGTTCTTTAGAAGTTCTTTTGCATGTTACTTCAGTTTCCCTATTTTGAAAGATTAACAATAAAATAGTAGAACTTGAGAGTGCATTTTAAGTAAACGAGCTCGCAATTAGATTTAAATAGTTTTTAGCTCTGGATTATTGACTTTTGTTTAGTTGAAGTTCAACTTAGATGAAGTTTATTTTTGTGCCTAGGATGTTTTTGGTGATCGTAGTGTCAGATCATAATTCTGGTGTTTCCATCAACTACAGAATGTCAAATTTGGGTCCTTAAGGTTATTTACATCTTTCTTTTCTTTAGGTGTTCAATGTTATTTTAGAGGCCCGTGTCAGAAGTTAAAATGTAGTTGGTTTTGGTTCACTATGGTATACGGGTCCTTTTCTCTTAAGCATCTCATATGACCATTTTACTAATTTTGTTGAGTCCAGAATATTGTTTCCATACAATTTACATATTAGGTTTGTCAAAATCCATGTCCAATTTTATTCCTAGCCCCTCTTCGGGCACTTTTAATTATTATTGCCCAGTTGAACTGTTGTCATGAGAACAACACCAGTGACTTGATCGTGTTTTCCTACCCTTGGACACATTCTCGATGCTTTGGAATTTTTTTCATTGCCATTGCTAAGGCTTGGCTGCAATTGTGATGCTTTTTATTTTTGGGGGCTGCAATCCCAATGGATGGGACATAATTGTAGTTTCTTGAGCGAACCCAAAACTAGTCCAGTCTTTAACGCACTTGCAGTGGTACGCTCAAAAATGTGATGTCATGTCCAGCTTGAATCTTCCGATTGTGACAAACTGGCCACAATTGCGATGATGTGCATTAATCTCCATAAAGAGCTAGTTCTAGCATTTCATGATCATTTACAACCTCAAATTCTCCTCTCTCAAAATAATATTTCTATATCTTTGTGTTGTGAATTGGTGGTGCATTATTGGAGCATTTTTGTCTTATCCTTGGGATAGAATTTGCAAGCTTTTCCCCTCATTTTTAGGTGTTCTTTTGGATTATTTTTGTTGTTGTTAGTTATTAAATATTTCTTTCATCTTACATAAACTTTTATCAGCCAATTGAGAACCTATATGGGGTCTATTTTAGCTTTTGAACCATGAGCTCCCTGAGATGAGGCATACCTCCCACTATTTTTAGTTTTATTATTTGGCCTACATGCCTATTTTAGTATCACTTTCTAACACGGTTTGCATAGTGAAATACAGGTATCATATGTCATATGACCCCTAGATTACTATTTTGATATTTTCATGTTATTTTGAGCTTTTTATGGAGTATTAGGCTATTTTGGTGAGCTTTACAAGGATCTTCGCCAGCATCCAAGTAGGTTAGGCTTAATTTCTCCTAGAATGGGCTTTGTAGAATATTTTTGTGGTGTTGGCTAATTGTTGAAGTGGTTTGTAGGTTTGTATCCCACCTTTATGAATATTCTTCCATTTTTACTAGTCCAGGTATCCCGTGAAGGGATGTGTGTTCTTTGGATTGTAAGCTTATATTCTAGCCTTGTTGGGAGTGGACCTTGCACTTTAGAGCCTAGGTTGTACTGTATTATAATCTTGGGAGAACTTAGTGCTTAGCTTGTGGTCTTTGGCCAATCGTAGACGATAACGAGATCTATTTATATATGTTGTATTATTTCGCAAGCTTGTATTCCACTATTTTCTTGGTTTGAGGTTACCGGGAGGGATACAATGTTGTTGTGAATTGTAAATTCATAATTATATGGACAATAGGATTTCCTAAATTAAATGTAGCTTTAAATATATTTCTATAACTAAACTCCACGACCACGAAATGTTATGGAGCTGTTTTCATAGTATATGATCGAATTGAGGCTTTCCTTATCTATATGTATCATAGTGGTTATGGTATGGAAGTGACACCTCCTATGATGAGTTGTGAATTACATTGTAGGTGGGACCTCTTGTGTTAGACGTGAGCTATTATATAGGGGGTGCGACCTCTCGTGCTTAGTTGAGAGATATCTTTCAGAGGTGCGACATCTTGTCTTTTAGGATGAGAGCTGACATTGTTATCCTTTATTTATACCCCATTGAATTCATCTCTATGCATTTTTTTACCTTTTGAGCATAAGAGAAAAAGTCACATTGGGTCCTTAGATGCTCTATTTGTACCTACTAGAGGGATGGGGCATCAGGTAGGATATATTTGTTTCCTTTTCTCTTTGTATGCAGTGGTCTTATAGGGGCCTTTTATGTTATATCTTCTCTTTAATTACATTTTTCTCACATAGTTACCGTATTCGTTATTCCTTACCTTGTTACTATTTTTTCTCAATTGGGGGCCAGGTACGCTTTCTGTATTTTGTTTCCTCGGGGCTTTGTATTTGTTGGTTATTCTGTGGGACAAATTTATATATACCTACTTTCTTAGAATATCTATCTTATATCCTAATATACTT
The DNA here is from genome assembly GCA_039654485.1 of Withania somnifera. Taxonomy (NCBI): domain Eukaryota; kingdom Viridiplantae; phylum Streptophyta; class Magnoliopsida; order Solanales; family Solanaceae; genus Withania; species Withania somnifera. The sequence goes on along the minus strand of JBDJHY010315934.1, from coordinate 16,001 downwards.
TACCTGTTGTAAGCTTTAGCTATGTAGTTAGTTCTATTTCCTATTTACTTACCCTTACGACATGTTTTACTTTCCTTGCATTACCTTTCAATACTTTATTTAGCCGGGTCGGCCTATGATTCCTATTGGTTATCTGTATTAGTGGTATCATAATGCAATTCTACACTATTTTTGTGGTGCAGATACCAGTATAGGTTATTTGAGGAGGTGTGTTCATCCACACTATATTGTTGTTACTTGGAGACTATGGTGAGGTTTTGGTGTACAGGATGATCGGGTCTTCCTCTAGTTATTTTCTAGTTTATTTTGTTCCCAACAAGCTATATCCTAGTTTGTATTTTTAGGATCTTTTATATGTTGTATATTTCCTCTTGGGTACACTGACTTGTTGCTCTACATGCCATTGACACCAGGTTTTATGCTGGGTTATGTATATATATATATGTTTTATTATTGATCCTATTTACTCTTTTAACTTATTGTTGGTATCACAGAGTTCATATGTCTCATTGCTTATCACTCTGAAATGTAGGGATAGGCTTGCCTATAGGTGGGTCATAGGCACCATCAAGGTCTGAGTTTGGGTCGTGACAAGGAACAAGGTCATAGGCTTGGCATAATAATCTAGGACTGCATAGTGTGGTGATATTCATTCCTTGTCCAGAATCATGTCAAAATACAGTATATCTAACTCAAACAAATTAGCACGGGTGATACACCCCTAAAAAGTCATAATACAGGATCTATATACCTGATCCGCCACTTAAGCCTCATCGAACGGGGTCGCTACACTCAGTGGAATAGATAACGACTCAATAGACATCCCTAAACGATAAGCAAAATACACAAATACATATGACAATGTAGATCTAGGATAAAATAAAGATATAGTTAAATGCACAAAAGAAAGTAACATATTCAAAATGGCATCTGAATCCTTATCCTTTGCTCTATCTGGGATGGTGTAAGGATGAAGAAGGGACCCACCTACTATTAACTTCTTCTACCCCGAACTCCTCCTCTCAAACCTAATTCCTTCACTCTCTGAGTTGTGGTCTAGCCACTTCTAGTAGGTGGAACTATTTTTAAAGGTTAGGCAAGTAAAGCAACTGTTTGTATGTCTCAGCACCGAGAGAAATCTCTAGTCATATGAACCATCTCGCTTCAATCAAAGCACGGCCTTTATACTCCAATCCTAGTCCCTCGGGAAAATCTCTGGCAAAATGCCCATGCTCACCACACTGGAAACATTCATCTCAGACCCTGGCATAGTTCTAGAACCCTCAGCATGACCGTGAAAATTTGAACCTAGGCCCTTAGGGGGCTGACTACTCTGCCCCACATCTAAATTTTATAGTAAAGTATGGTACTTTTGGCTATACTATCTTTGGTGATAACTCAGTTGGTGACCCTTACCACTTCTATTATTCCTTCCTACTGACCGAGAACCTAAAAATGTTCCCTGGTGGCGCTGTCTCTTATTGTTGTACCTTTATGCCCTACAATCCAAGTTGTCCATCCTACACGCATAGTAAAAACATATAGAAAATGATTCTTTAACACTAACATTCCACCCCACTAACCTGCATAGGCCTAGTCTAATCCATAATAAAAGTGATGTGTATGCTCCTCCTTAGTAGGCAACAACTCTTCAGCATATCTGGATAGCTCAATATACTGATACTCATACTCACTCACTTTCATAGACCCTTACTGCAAGTTGACAAATTGATGTTATAGCAACTCCTTTGTAATCCTAGGCACGTACTTTGTCAAAAAGTGCTCAGTAAATTTTCCCCAAGTTAATCAAGGTGAACTAGGTGTCTACAATCTCTTTGCACTCTCCACCACTGACTAGATGCTCCCTCCAGAAGATATATAGTGTAATTGACCCTGTGAGTCTCCAGTAACTCAAAAGTCCTCAACCTCTCCTCTGTGGAAGTGATGAACTCATAGCGGTCTTGTCATGCAACTCCTGAGAATTTGGCCAGAGCTATATGAAAAAAATGATCCAACATCTTCCTAACCTCAGATACACAAATAGTCAGAGCTTACATCAAAGTAGATGCAAGAGCAGTCTGAACGGATGCCACGGGCAGGATAGGTTGTGTTATCGGTACGGTAGATGCTAGGGGAGGTGGTACACCCTATGCTGATCCCTAGGATAAGGTCTAAATTGTATTAGGCAGTATCCTACCGAACATTTGCAATATCTTCCATAATATATATCTGAGAGCAGCAGGCGTTAACTTTTTGTGAACTGTGAAAGAGGTGAAGGAATAGTCGATGGTTGTACTGGTTGATCTATAATAACTTTTGTTGGTTGAGTCAAGGTTGTGAGGGTAGTGAGCATCTGACATCCCCGATAACCCCCTCTTTACCTCTAGGTAGGTGTAAAACCCACGTGGTTATTTAATTGCCTTATAATCTTCTCAATTTAGAGCTTTCTTTTAGCTTCCCTGAGTCATTTATGACTTGCTAGTATCGGTAGCTCAGCTCTCTGGCAGCTAAATTGCTCGTTAACTTAGTTTTCCTGCTTGAAGGCTTAACCTTAGAATAGTGGAACTTAAGAGTGAACTCCTAGTGAATGCACTCATAATTGGATTTCAACATTTCGTTAGCTTAAGAAACGCTGACTTTGGTCTGGTTAGACCTTTAGTTCATGTCTTAGTGTTTTTTAACTTTGACCTGCTTTTTGGGAATTTAGTTCAGCCAAAGTTTATTTTTAAGCCTGGGTGGGTATTTGGTGATCGAAGTTTTGATCAAAATTCTGACGCTTCCATCAACTTCGGAATGTTGAGTTTGGGCTAGTTAGGTCATTAGCGTGCTTTCCAGAGTTGTCTAGGCGCATTTTAAGGGTCCTTGTAGAAAGTGAGAAAGTTGTTCGTGCTTGTTTGGTTTGGTTTAGGGGTCCTCTTTTATCAAACAGCCTCCGTTGTTTTTTCTGTTAAGTCAAAAATATGTTTTTCATGGAAGATGCATATTTAATTTGATGTTCTTAGGCCTTATTTCAATTTTGAGTCCTCACTTGGAAATTCTTTTGTTACAGAAAAATATTTAGTCCCAGGTTTTCAACACGATTACATTATCGCAATGGGGGGACACTATCACACAGGTTGAGGTTTCTTACATTTTTGCACAATTGCACTGGGAATATCGTAATCGTGCTGGATTAGGCTTCAGTATTTTAGGGCGACTTGATCATGCTTGATCATGCTTCAGTAGTGTTAGGGCGACTTGATCATGCTATCGAGAAACCAGGTATTTAACTTGGAGTTCCTCGAAATTTTAGTCCCTTCTTCATTTCATCTCATATTTTCTTGACCCCAAATTCACAATTTTCGCCTCTAAGCTTTGGGATTGAGTGTGGGTCTTCGTGTGGTGGGTTTGTAGACTTCTCCTTATTTTAGGTAAGATCTATTCCCTTCTTATACCCTCCAAGATTATTCTTGAAGTTTTAATGGTGTATTTGTCCAGGGGTATGAGAATTGAGTGGAATTCATCATTTTCTTGCATAGTAGGGTTGTTGGGATCTTGATTATAACTATGGGGTTTTCTTCGTTCAACTTCCAAGTGCATAGCCCACTTGGTTCTTGAAATATTTTCCCTTTTTAGCATAAAATTTTGCTGGCCAACTGAGGACCTTCTAGAGGTCCAATTGATCTTCTTTTTAACTATGGGTTCCTTGAGCTGAGGCTTTTTCACTGGTTGTTTTAGTTTATTTTCTGGGACTGAAGGGCCCACGAGCCTTTTTTTTGGCTGATTTCCAACCTGATGTGTACTATACAATAAGGGTCTTAAAGTTCCCCTTTTGACCCATAGACCTTGTTCATGGTAATTTTGAGCTATTACGGGAATTTCTGAGGTCGTTTGAGTTATGCGCGTGACTTGTGGGAGCTCTTCCCAGCGTAGAGGTAGGCTATGCCTCTACTCTTTAGACTGGGTTTACATTGAATAAATGTAAGATTCTATCTATTGTTTGGGTCTGTATTATTATTTGTATATCTTACCCTTTTTTTCTATGCTCATTTACCCTTTTGGGGCACACGTGGGGCTGTAGATGGTTGTAGTTGAGAATGGTGTGCCCTGCCTGCCATAAGAGGCTGTGTGGCTATAGTATTACTTTTGGACTATTGTTTTACTTCTCAGGAGATATGTGTGCTTAGCTACTGGCTTCTATCCTTTCCTAGACTTTGAGTGCATCTTATAATTACCTTGGTTGTTTATGTGTGCATGCATATCACCGTAACTGTGAAGGATAAAGCTCGTGAGGTGATTTCTTAGTTAAGAGGGTTAAAGGATATTATAAGCAGAGATATACTAAACTTAATCTAAAGTCAGGTTCTTGGACTTGTTTTTCGATGACCATGAGATGGTATGGGTTATTTTCATAAATGTATAACTAGAACCGGACTTTTTCTAATACTATATGTACCACAAGGTGAATATTTTGAAGGAGTGGGGTCTCTCAGAGCTGTGTTATATGGTCTAACCTCCATTTACGGGTGGGGATCTAAGTGTGGATCCAAATTGGGGCCCCTAGTATAATGAGGTTCCCAGCTCATGACTTGGAGGCAAGACCTCTGGGACATGTTCCTAGTGTTGGATTTCGGGAGTGACCCCATTGGACAGGGACCTAGGGTAATGCTTGGTGGTATCCTCTGAGGTTGTTGGTCTATGTTGGTTCAATTCTACCCCCTTTTCATTCATTCTTTTATTTCTTGTTTGTACTTTGCGGTCTTACAAAAGAAGTCACACTTGGTCCTAATTCATTATTTATGCATATCGGTGGGATGGGGCGCCAGGTAGGTTATGCTTGTTCTTTCTTTATGTATCTAGAGATGGGATGGAACACTACTCTGAGTTTATCTATTATTAGTTTTCCTTTTTGTTTATGCTTCATTTTTCCTTTAGTAACCCGTTCGACTATTGGTTAAATAATTTTACTTAATATCAGGTATGCTGCCACAGATAGGTGGTTGATCTAGGGGTGCTAGTTGCTTCTCGTGAAACTAAGTATTTAGACTTGTATTAGTTACTTTCATTTGGTTTTCCTTATAGCTATTTCTCTCTTTTTGTATTATTTTAGTCATTTTCTTCTGCCTTGTTTTACTTACTCGCTATATCTTACTTGTATTTGATTGAGCCCCGTCAGCCTGTGATGCCTACTAGCTGCCCTATGTTGTTAATACTCATTCTACACTTCTATATTATTTTATTTGGTACAGATACTAATACGGTTCATCACAGGAGGAGGGATCCTGCTGAGTAGGGTTGTTAGTGGACTTCGGAGATCACAATGAGCTACCAGTGTCCGGGATGAGCTTATTCTCTATTAATGTTCAAATTCTGCCTTTTGTTTAGGGCACACTGGTATTTTTTATTTACCTCCTATGGGAGAGGTTGTATACTTTGTGTTACTTTGTTATACTTTAGCGCCATCTTGTCATAGTCACCAGTATTGGGAGGTGTTATGCATATGTATTCTATTAAATATCTCTTCCATCTTATTTTTTATAGCTTATATTACTATTATTTAGCTGGTATTGGTCCACTTCTTGTCGATTCAATATGGGGAGTTGGATGGCCTACCGGTGAGACCGTAAATGCCATCATGATTTAAATTTTGTGTTATGATAGAGTTGTATCAGAGCTAAGGTTTCCCTGATTTCTATGAAGTGGAGAAAGTACCAGTAGAGTCCTGCAAATCAGTACGGAGAGGTCTATATCCTATCTTTAGGATTCTATAAGGCACTCTAGGAATGAATTCCGTTTCTTCATTCTTATCTTGTGTAGTACTCGTGTCAGTTTTAGGAAGTGATCACGTGGCTTCAGTCTATGGTGCATACTCATAGCTCCTACTAATGCACATAAGACCCTACCCGAGGTTAGTGAGGATGTGATTGTGAGGACTCAGTGTGCCTCATAGTGTTCAGGAGAGGCTTAGGTATAAGTTTTCCACCTTGTAGAATGGGTCTTTATATGTTATAGCTTATGAGTTTAGGTTTGTTGAGCTATAAAGGCATGCAGCTAATTTGGTACCTTGAGAAGGAAAGGATTCTCCGCTTTGCTTGTGGACTGCGAGTTGATATGTACAGAGAGGTTGATTGAATGCTTGTTCAGGGTACTTCATTTTCTAGATGTTGTGTATCATACCAAGAACATGGATAAGTTACCTCGTGGTCCCAAATAGGAGGCGAGAAGAGGCAGCACCGTCAGGGAAGCTATGTCAGTATTTGGGCAGTTAGGGATTTTTGTAGAGGTTAATCTAGTCGATTGTATCAGGATTCTACAAAGACTTTAGAGGTAGTTCAGAGTAGTTATCCCTCTCAGGGCTTCCAATTAAGTTCACGAGGTTGTGGAGGCTAGGTTAAGGGGGGATGTGCTAAAGATAGGGTTGGGTGTTTTCAGTGTGGAGACCATGGGTACTTTGCCAGATATTTCCCTAGTGGTGTCGAAGATGGTATACCTAGAGCTTGTTATCAGTGTGGGAGTTTTGTCATCAAATTAGAGGTTTTCCCCAGATGGGACTGCCCAAGCACCATTACAAGCACAACCCCTTTAGGCAGTACCACCAGCTAGAGTTGGCGAGACATTGGCTCAAGGAGCTAGGTGAGGTGGTTAGATGGGTATATTTAAGAATCATCAGGGTAGGGCCCATTTACAATTGTATTCCATCCTATATAGGGCCAAGGCGAAGGCTTCTAATACTATTATGATGGGTATGTTGTCTATTGTGTCCAGTTGGCCTTTACCCTATTTAATCCTGGCTCTACATTATCTTATGTTTCTGTTTACTTTTATTTGTTATTGGGCCTACCTAGTGAGTCCTTATTTGTACCCTTGAGTATCGTTGTTCCCGTTGGTGAGGCCTTAGTGGTGGATTAGGTATATTAGTCTAGTGTGGTATCGGTATGGGGTCATATCACATAGGCTGACTTGATAGTATTTGAGATTCTTGTCTTTGACGTGATTTTGGGCTTGAATTGGTTGTCCCATCACCATATGGTTTTGGATTTTTATTCCAAGACCGTGATGGTGTTTGTGCCTGGTGTACCTCTAGTGGTGTGGTGGGGTCCCACAAGCCATTTCCTGGTTTGAGTTATCTTTGTTATTCAGGTCATAGACTGGTAGCCAAGGGGTTTTGGCTTATTTTTGTCACATAGGTATGTTAGTGCAGATTTTCTTTCTCCCGTGTTTTTGCCCATGGTTTGTGAGTTAGAGAATGTGTTCCCTGCCAATTTGACTGGTCTTCCACTTGAGTGGGATATAGACTTTTCTATTGAGGTTGATCTAGGAACCAATCCCATTTCTATTCCTCCATACTGTATGGGCTTAGTAAATCCTCAGGGAGCTTAGTAATCAGATGCAATAATTACTTGATAGAGGGTATCTATTCTAGTGTCTCCTTGTAGTGTGCCTATTTTTTTTTCAATAAGAAGAATGGGAATATGCTTAGGTGTATTGACTACAAATAGCTAAACCGGGTGAGTGTTAAGAATAAGTATCTATTACCATGTATCCATGATCTGTTTGACCATTTAAGGGGTGCTTTGGTGTTCTCAAAGATTGATTTAAGGTCTGGTTAGCATCAATTGAGGATTTGGGCTAAGGACATCCTGAAGAAATATTTTAGGACTCGTTATTGTCATCATGAGTTTCTAGTTATGTCATTTGGGTTGACTAATTCCCCTACAACATTTATGGATATGATAACTTTGGTGTTCAGGCCTTATATCGACCGGTTTGTGATCGTTTTCATAGATGATATAATGGTGCATTCACAGAGTCATGAGGAGACAACGGGGATTTAAGATTAGTCCTTTAGACCTTAAGGACTGAGTGACTCTATGCTATGTTTTCAAAATGTGAGTTTTGGCTGGAGACCATTGCTTTCTTCGGGGCACATCATGTCTAGCACTAGTATTAGTGTTTATCCAACTAAGGTAGTTGCGGTTCATGATTGGCCTCAACCTATTACTCCTATAGAGATTCGTATCTTTCTTGGGTTTGATAGGTATTACCGTTGGTTTATTCAGTAGTTATCCTCTATAGCAGATCCTCTTCCTAGATTGATGCAGAGGGTTATTCCTTTCTAGTAGTCCACTGAGTGTGAGTCCAGTTTTCGAAGGCTCAAATACTTGCTCACTACAATTTCAGTGCTCATATTGCCAATCTAGGGTCATCACTACACGGTCTACTTTTGATGCTTTAGGTTTTGGTTTGGGGTGTGTGTTAATGCAACAGGGTTGGGTGCTTTCCTATCTTAGAGGAAGAATAAATATCACTAGTGCAACTACCCAACCCATAGCTTGGAGTTTGCGGTGATAGTTTTCGCACTAAAGATCTGGAGACATTATCTTTATGGAGTACATCGTTAGATTTACATGGATCACCACAGTCTTCAGTATATATTGAGCCAAATGGAGCTCAACTTGAGATAGCGATAGTGGATCGAGCTCCTAAAGGACTATCACCTTAGCATTTTGTACCATCAAGGCAAGGCTAATCTGGTTGAAGGTGCCTTGATCCGAAAGGTGGTGACTATGGGAAGATTGTCCTCAATTTCAGTTTCTAAGAGATCTTTGGATTGGTACATTTAGTCCTTGGCCAACATTTTTATTATTATAGATATCTCATCCCCAGAAAGAGTTCTATCTCACATTGAGGCTAGGTCTACCTTATTTGATCTGATTAGTAAGTATAAGAATAAGGAATAATGATTGATTTGGATTCAAGAGTGGGTTCATAGAGGTGACTTTAGTTGGTCTCATATTAAATTTGTCTTTGGGGTATGGGCTCATGGTTACATATGTGTGAAATGGCTTGATGACTTGATTTAGGCAATCATGTGTGAGGCCTATTATTCTAGATATTCCATGCATTCGGGTACCACAAGGATGTATCATTACTTGAAGTAGCACTACTAGTGGAGGGTAATGAGGAGAGATATTGTGAGGTTTGTGTCATGGTACCTAAACAATAAGCAAGTGAAGTTTAAGCACCAAAGACCAGCTAGTGTGTTTCAAAGACTCCCTATCCCTGAGTCTAAATAGGAGCGGATCACTATGGATTGTTTTTTCATACTTCTAGGAAAATCTAGAGGCCATTATTGCTTCTGAGTCTTCATGGATTGATTGACCAAGTTAGCTCACTTTCTATCGATAGACTCGTATTGGGGTGCCGAGAGACTAGCAGAGTTATATATTCACGAGGTTGTCAGACTTCATTGGGTGCCAGTCTCTATAATTTCAAACCGAGGTACTTAGTTTACTTTGAGGTTTTTGAGGTCAATGCAGAGGGAGATGGGTTCTAAGGTTTCTTTAAGTATAGTGTTTCACCTTTAGACCGATGGGCAGTACGACAGGACTATTTAGATACTTTAGGACATCTTGTGGACTTGTGTCTTTGAGAGGTAACTGGGATATATACTTGTATTTGGCAGAGTTCTTGTATTATAATAGTTACCATTACAGCATTCAGATGGCACCGTTCGAGACCTTCTATGGTAGGAATTATAGATCGCCTATGGGTTGGTTCAGTTGTAAGGAGACCCTACCTCAGAATCCATATTTTCTCGTGAATACTATTGATTGGTTCAGGTTTATTCAAGATAGGCTCTGGACTGCTTAGAGTAGGTAGAAGTCATTTGCGGATCATAGGTTTAGGCCCCTTGAGTTCGGATTTGGTGATATGATTTTCCCACAGATGTCGCCCATAAAGGGTGTTATGACATTTGGTAGATGGGGTAAGCTTAGAATAAGGTTCATTGGGCCATTTGAGATAACACAAAGAGTTGGAGTTGTGGCCTATAGACTTTCCTTGCCTCCTAATTTGGCAGTTGTACATCCTACAGCATAAATGCTTGGTCATGACGTACTTCATCTATATGAGTGATTGAATTAAGTGGAGGATCTAGAGGCTATATTAAATAGGGATATGAGGTAGCTCCATTTATGATATATCTCGGTGGTGAAGGTTTGGAATATTTACCAGTCAAAAGGCTACCTGGGAGATAGATCGTGATATTTGATCTAGTATCCACATTTGTTCAGCCTTCAGGTACTACCTTTTCCTTGACTTTCGAGGATAAAAGTCTCGATTAGTGGTGGATGTTGCAATTAATTGCGTGGTCATTTACTTGTCTTCCAGTTTCTTCTATGTTTATAGCTTTTTGTTAGCTTCCCCGAGTCATTTATGACTTTCCAGGACTGGTAGCTCATCTCTCTGGCATCTCAGTTTCCCAATATCTTAGTTTTTCTACTTTGAAGGCTTAAAGTTGGAATAGTGGAACTTGAGAATGAATTTTTAGTAAACGTGCTCAAAATTAAATTTAGATAGTTTTGTTAGCTCTGGAACACTAATTTTTGTCTAGTTCGACCTTTAGTTCATGTCCCGAGGTATGATTTTTGAGTTTGAATTATTTTGTGGGATTTCATTTCATCAAGAGTTCATCTTTTAGCCTGGGTGGATTTCTATGATCGGGGTGTTGGATCAAAATTATGAGCTTCTATCAGCTTTAGAATGGTGATTTTTGGTTGGATCATTGGTGCACTTCTGAGGTGTCGGGCGCATTTTGAGGATCCTTACAGAAAGTGAGAATGTGCCACCTTCTTGTTCAATTTGATTTGGCAGTCCTTTTCTTAAATAAACTTTGTGGTCGTCTCGTCAATTCCATTGTGTCCAAAATATAATTTTTATGCAAGATGCTTATTTGATTTGTTGTTGTTGTGCTCCTAAGATCGTTAATTCATCATAATTCCAACTTATACTAGTAAAGATTGAATCTTTGACACCTTAGGGTTAACTCTGTCTGGCTGATTTGAAGCCCTTCCCGCATTTGCATTGTGCTCAATTTTGGAGCACGGGTTCCTGGTAGCGTTGGGGACCCCATAGTGAAATTTATTTTCAGTTTCGGCAAGCGAACCCTACAAGCCCATCCAAAACTTAGAATAAACTACACTATTAGACTCGTATTAATGTATAGGTTTCATTGACTCAAGTTTTAAATTCATTGGGGACCATTTGACATTAGTTGTAGTACGATTTATGATTTTGGATCGCTTTATTGTCGACGATAGGTAGGCTCCATGGGGCTATCTCTAGGCTTATAGCTTTAATAACTGTACTAAATAGCATTCTCGGGTTGGGTAACTAGGTTGTATAGCACCCCAATATCGTTCTTTCGTCTGTTCCATATTGAGATTGAGATTTTGGCACCGAGTGATATGGGGCCAAGACTTAGCATTTGATTAGGGATACCTGTGCAGGGCATAAGATGTGGGTATTTCATGATTATATTATATATATGTGTGTGTGTGTGTTGTTGTTGATATATTGTGCATTCATGACACTAGAGGCAAGCCTAAGGCTCCGATAAGAGTGCATTGGGGCTAGGTAGTATTACCTTCTGATTTATGAGCCATGATGGCTAGAGGATGATTTGATGATAAATTTTCATAGTGGTATAAGGAAATAAATAAGAACAGTTTAATAGTAATATAACTAATTATATTTTATTGGTTTAGTCTCGACACTGTATCGAGCACCTAGTAATACTTTTTTTACTTGTTTTTAGTCCAGGCTTCACCTCCTGGCACCGGGAAATATACATTTTAACAGATAAATATTAGGACATGAGACCGATTCCTCTCGACAGTGAGTACAGTGATGGGACCGTCATCGTACGGCAGTGAGTACAGCTTTTGGCACATGTGGTACTAGTATATGTGGAAACATAAGGATATTGATTATTGATGGACCATAGGTGATACTACCATATACATCGGCATTGAATGCCTTAACTTGCCGAGTACCGCTAGCGGATATTATTGATATGATTAATTAATATGAGGCACTATATGCCGGCAGGATAACACCGATATGAGGCTCTAAATGCCCGTGCTCATAGACCAGATGGGGGATCTATGGGTGAGTATGTTTGCGGTGTATGTTGCGCTTCCTTGTGGGGGACTTGTCAGTATTTAATTGCTTTACATTACTATCGGTATCATTGCTTAGTCATCCTTATTGGTTACTTGTTGTTTATTTGATGTGGGATTTATGCTTTACACTCTTATTCAGTTATTTATCCTTTCACTTAAGGTTACCAGTATACCGACTATGTTCTACTCTTATCTTTTTTTATTCCTATTTATGGTGTTATATTTCACATATGTTGTTGCAAGGATGTCGGGTACCTTCTCTTTCATTGCCTATGATCTTGTTATGTAATTAGCTACCGCTATCAGTCTATGTGACACTTGTTTCGTACTTGAGTTGGCTAGTTTCCTATATTGTACTATTTACTTCCGTGACCTTTTTCCTTATACTCTGTTATTTACTACTTTTATTATTGTTATGTGCTTAGTGGGCCCTCAAAGCGTACTGGGTACAGGTTTCTTCGGTAGCTTATACTTATACTACACTTGCACATGTGCAGATCTGAATACAGGTTCCCACTCGTGATATACAAATAGTTGTTCGTTCAGATCTTATTCATATCGGAGATTCAGGGTGAGCTTGGCATCCAGCTTGTTCCTGCTTCTCTTCGGACTTATGATTTATTGATCTCCATTGTATTTCAGAGACATCCTGATACTACATTTACTTCAGTTTTATCATTTTATTCTATACTTAGTGGTTCATTTGACACTAATACAGGATTTTAAGTAGTTATTTCATTCTTCAAGACTTCTACAAAATTATTATATTTATTCTTGACTTTTGATATACTTCTACATTTAATGTAGTAGTCCTTCACTTCGGCTTCAAACTACGAAGTTTGGTTCTCTAACTGTTAGTATAGTAGGTCCCATCATGATCTGCGAAATCCATTTGTGACATCACGCTTGGTACTATTTCCATATTTGTGCCTACCAGCGGTGGCATAGGGAGCCAGGTTGGTTCTATTTGTTATTTTGGTATGTATCTAGCAGTGGGATGGGGCACTGCTTGTATTTTATTTGTTATTAGTTTTTCTTTTCATTTATGCTTCTGTTTTCCTATAGTTACCCATTTTACTATCAATTAAATTGAGTTGTATATCAGGTATGCTCCCGTAGATATGTAATTGAGCTAGGAGTGCTAGCTATGCCTCGGTGAGGCTAAGTGTTTAGACTTTTATTAGTTTCTTTCATTTGGTTTACTTGTAGGTATGTCTTTCTTTCTATATTGTATTCCTCATTTTCTTCAAACCTGTTTTACTTACTCGTTGTATCTTACTTGTATTTGATTGAGACTCGTTGGCCTATGATGCCTACTCTGTACCCTGTGTTGTTGGTACTCATACATGTTTGTACCATATTTGTGGTGCATATATTAGTGCATGTCATCACAGGAGGCAGGATCATGCTAAGCATGGGTGCTTGTGGACTTCAGAGATCATGGTGAGCTCCTATTTTCTGGGATGAGCCTGTTCTCTAGTTGTATTGAGAATTTACCTTATTTTGTTCAGGGCACAGTGCACTTTTATATTTACCACTTGTTGGAGAGGTTGTATATACTATTTTTGGTTACTCTGTCATACTTCATCTCCATCTTGTCACAGTCACCATTTTTGGGAGGTGTTATGTATATGTTTTTTTGTTGTATATCTCTTTCATCTTACTTTTACTACTTACATTCTTTTGGTTAATTTAAATCATCCCATTAGTTATCGCTCCAAGCCGAGGGGTTGGATGTCCTAATGGTGGGAACATAATCGCCATCACTTTTTAAGTTTTAGGTCGTGACAGTTGGCTTCCTAATCTTGTGGAGGAAGGTCTCTATCTACGGACGAAGCTCGAGTATGTACCATATAGGAAAGAGTGAATCCAAGGTAAGTCTTTCCATAATCGTACAAATATTAATGCATAATAGAACCAAAAGATAAAGGCTTTCCTAAGATACCCTAAAGCCTCCTGAAAATTTTATACAGACATCTACATATCGATCCATAGGACTTTACTTGGTACTTTCTCTAATTTTATTATGACCAGTAACCCTACCCTCTGACACCAATCTATCATGGCCTCATGTCATGATGGCGCCTATAATCCATCTACATGAAAGCCTATCCCTACATCCCAAAGAGGAAACCAATGAGCCATAACTAATTTTAACTACCAACAAAGATTAAACATAGCGAATAAGAAAAACAACAGTATGTAGATAACATAAACCTAGCACAAAACCTAGTGTCAATAGCATATAAAGCTACAAATTAGATTATCCAAAAGAAAATATACAACTGTAATAACCCTCCTAGTCATTTACTTACTTTTCTGCCTTTATTGTGTTTAGATTTGTCTGGTAGTCTCCCGAAGTTATTTATAACTTGCTGGGACCATTAGTTAGGTTTCCTAGCATCTTTGTCGCCTGTTATCTCAATTTCCTTATTTTTGAGGCTTAACCTTAAAATAGTTGAACTTGAGGGTGAATTCTTAGTAAACACACTTGGAATTAAATTTTGAAAGTTTAGTTAGCTTCAAAACATAGACTTTGGTCTTGTTGGACCTTTAGGTCATTTCCCAGGGTTTTAAGTTTGAGTTTGAGATGATTTGAGGAAATTTAGTTCTGTCAGAGTTCATTTTAGATCCTGGGGTGTCTTTTGGTGATTGGAGTGTCAAATCAAAATTTTGACGTACCATCAGCTCCCAAATGGTGATTTTGTTCTAGTTGGGTAGTTTGTATGCTTCCTAGGGTGTTTGGTGTCATTTTGGGTACCTTGGTGGCTTAGTTAGACTTTAGGTAATTTTGGTTCTTCTTGATTCTAGGATTCTTTTCCTTTAAACAATCTTAAATGGTCATTTCGATAATTCCTTTGAGTCTGGAATATCATTTCTTTTTATGTGCATATTTAGTTTGCTGAAATTATGCTCAGAATGCTCGTTCTAGGCCCCTCGGAGTTTGTAGTTTTAGCTGTTGGGAGTTCCGACACAAACTTCCCTGGCGTTGAGTTTGGTCACCGCTATAATATCTCCTGAGTGATAAAGAGACCTCCCCTACATATTTGCCCTAGCATATGTTGGTCTGCGCCAGTGATGTTTGCCTTGGGGACCAGGGGTCACTCCTTTAGTGCTTTCTCTACCCCAGTGATGTTTACCCCTACACCTTTTGTTCTTTCCCTGCAAAACCATGCCTGGGAAGCCATGGTCGCCCCAACAGTTATTTTCTTCATTGATGCAGGGTTGCACCTATGGCTCGTAATCGCCTATGCATTCATACATCCATCTTCAAATGTTTGTTTCTTCCTCGTTTCCTTTATTCCAACCTTACATTTCCATTATTTTAAGAGCTCCAATTGAGATATTGCATTGTTGAGCTGAGGGAAGTTCTTAGAGTTGCTTGGGAAGTGTCCTTGGTCATTATTCCCGTGTTACCCCAAGTTATTCCTCATTATTCTCCACTTTTTTTAGTATTGTGCAAAGTTTGCATTTTTTGACTTGTAAGCTGAATTTATCCTTTATCTTTCATCGTTTTGAGCTCAATTTTGTACCACTCTCTCCTCGAGCTGTCCTTTATGCGTTGGTACCTTCATAATATTTTTCTAGTATGCAGGGCCTATGGGATCCTCTTTAGTCCTGGTTGCAACTCGAGATGCTTTATGCAACATGGGTATCATTCTTCTTGTTTTGACCCCGTGACTTATATTTTCTAGTTTTGAGCTACTTCAGACATTTTTATGGTGAGCATGTTTTCCTATGATTTTTTTCGACATCCATGTAGGCTAGGTTATCTTTTTCTCAAACTTTGTGAGTATATGGTACTTGTAGTAGGACCGAAAAATAGGTGGGGATGGACTTAGGCTTGATCAGTTAGTATTATTTTTCATTTTATGCTTCTTGGCCTAGTGATTGATCGGGAAGTGACTAAGGGCTAGTGTGTGACCTCTAAGAATTGTTATTCTCCTAGTTTCTACCATGATGATCACTTTTTTGTTGGGTTGTGACTGTGGTCTTGACCTCTTTGTAACGTGTGTTTGTTACCGGGACTCCAGGGACTTGGGTTTCTTTTGGAGG
>JBDJHY010315827.1:0-17906 GCA_039654485.1 Withania somnifera | reverse complement strand
GGGCTTAACACAGACTAGGCACCAAGTAGATCGTGACCACACGTAACACGTACGTGGATCTCCAACATGACTTGCATAAGTAAGGACAAAATAGAGAAAGAATAACACTAGTAATGTAACCACTGAAAGTAACAATCACAATGGCACAAAAAGCAATCAATATCAAGGAAGAGTAGAAACCAATAATAGCTAAAATCCAACACATAAGCATATAATTAACCCAACAGAACTCCCTCCGTAATTTTCGAGAAGTGCAAGCCAACACGTCGATATGTTATGCAAAGTGGTGTTGGATAAGTAATAAGTGTCCTTACGCACCTCCCCAGTACATCAATTTGTTAGGAGTAGAACAAAAAAATCCATCCCATATACTTTCCTAGACTAACACGTATACCCCTCCCCCGGCCACACATTATACCTCAGGCATGGTGCCCTAGGTCGGAGGTTTCATTGAGGGATTCAATCCCACGTACAAAAATCCATGTAAAAAGAATCTAATGCATAGTTATTAGGACCGAGAGGCCAAAACTCGGGGTCCACCTATATTATATGTCAGTGATAAATTAAGTACCACCATACAAGAAAAAATCACCTCAATAAAACATAGTTTCCTCCTTATAGGAAAGCTAAAAAATCACAGTGAATGTGAGAAAATAGCCTAAGGTACTGTGATAAAATATCTCCATACTGTTATTGAGATAAGTCGTCGATGATATAAGTATATATGAAACTAATTTTAGGTTATTATTCTACTAAAATAAAGTTACCTTTTAAAACATTTAATGCATTCTAGCAATACAAAATCAACCAACAGGTTAAACTTGTCTAACACTAAAAACTAGAGCCCATAGGATAACTACCAGGCCCTAGTAACTTGGTATACTCCTTTCACAGCCCAATCCCAATCTTGAGCCTTGAGTACATAAATCCCATATGCCATATATTCCTCAAGGACACCCTTTAAGGGCCAAGTACACACACATACAAAGAAAAAGAACATGGAGCTACCATAGCTCAGTCAGATACAACTCATTCACATGCTCGTACTGGCTAGCGAATAATATCATTATACGGGCCACTAACCCCCAACGAAAAATACCTAACGATCCGTGCTCGAAAGGACCATTCCTACAGTAATCACACATAACAGCACAGGTAAAGCACATAATAATGAACCTACCTAGATCAACTCTAATGACACAACCTAAATTGGGGGATAGGTACTTAGCTCTAAACCCTAGTATAGTTCCCTCCCAAACCGCACTACCATACAGAGTCGGTGTATCATAATATATATTAAAGGTGTTACTCCTCCCCCAAAACACTACAGTCCAAAGTCGGCGTGAGACACGCACACAGGGCAGTATAACCCAAGGTAAGTAGTAAAGCTACGAGGCAACTAATTAGTCCATAAGACAAAAGAAGAAGCATGCCGAGGCCTGACTAATCATGTTGGCTTCGAGATGGAGCATTACCATACATATACTATACTAATACCAAGTCTAACAAAAGTATAACATAGGATATCTAGATTCCAGTGATGTCCTCAAAAAGCATGCCCTTAATGTCTGAAATCATGTACGAAGCTCGGGATTACATAAGGATAGAGAAACATAACCCAAGTGTCAATACGAGTAAAACAAGACACTTATTGCTATATAAATAGAGGATAAAAGTCCAAGATGAAATCGGGTCCATAAACCTAACAACTCGAGAAAAGAAAATATTTATACCAATGCATAGAGCACAACTCGTACATCATATATTACAAAATAGAGCTAAATTTAATGTAGAAACAAAGATATAAGCACAGAAAGGATATAATAAAGGAACGAAAAATTACCTAGTAGAAATGACCCTAGAACTACCATAATTAATTTCTACAGAATAAAACTTTATTAAACCCTCACAATGATCACTTATCTAAAATTAAAAACCAAGAAAACATGGATTTGTTTTGTGAAAATGGTGAAAGAAATTCGGAAAATAAACTTATATAATAAGCACCGATTGTCGGATAAATCGTCCCCAACAGAGCAGTTTTACATTGATTTTTGAAATTTTTGAAAATGTGTGTGGAATAGGGTGCAATTATAAAACATCATATATGAATTCTTTATGTAATCGATATTATGGTCTCAACAAACAAGAAGAAAATGAAATTTGGGATCATAAAAACTGAATAAGTCCAGAAATATCCATTAGTGCAAAGGATTTACACATCAACAACTTCCATAGATCAAACCTATTGATCTCATCAATCAGAAGGGTGCACCCAATGCTACTAAGAAATCGACTTTTTTGATAGATTCTCAAATAAATAAAAGAACATTGATAGCATAACTTTTAGCGACACATAAAAATCTAATAACTAATGGATAAACATTTAATCAACCAATATGTACCATCCTTTATCCCTCCACTTAGTCCCCAAAACACAAGTCCATCAACGTTAGAAAGGGTACATCCGAAACTTAAGAGAAATAGCTTTTTAGAAAGGAATCTATATGGATAAGACAAGGTAAAAATCATCTTATTAACCAATTCATCATAATGAAATACCCATCACCCGTCCATCCGAGTTTTATTCCTCCTTCTCTAGTTAAGTAATGACTCATGAAAAAATCTTACTCGTTATCTACTTACTTGGAAAAGAGTCCTTTACGCCCATATTAGCCCCTAACATACAAGTCTACCTATGATAGAAAGGGTACACTCTACACTGCTGAGAAGTAGATTTGTAGGTGGTTTAAAAAACAATAGCCCACAATATCCATACACGAATCATGTAACCATATTAATTATCTTGTCTCAGTCTCAGCCAATCATGGCCATTATTAATCATTTATCATAACCAAAAATTATTTCATCACCAATCAAATACTCATTTTGATACGTTTCACCCGATCCAATAATAATTTCATAGAAATGTTGGTAAGAACCTTATCCCTTACTTTTACAATATCAATATTCCCACATCATAGCAATTTGGTATGAAATTTTTCCCTTGATTTCATATCATCGGTAACTTTTATATCATAATAATGCCGATAGAACCTTGACCCTTGATTTCAGATTATCAATAATTACATATTGAAATAAAATCCCAAGATCCAAAAAAATTAGATTACCATAATTAAAGAGAAATATGGCATAAGGAAGGTAAAAAATCCATAAGGCCCCACACGGGCAATCTGTCAATTATATTATATAACCACGGAAATAGGGCCCTTACACGAGCATAATCATTAATAAATATTAATCAAGTCCATAGAAACCTTTTGTGGCATCACATTTACTATGAAAAAACTCAACTTGGTAGAGGATAAAAAAATTAGTTCATTTGTACTATTTTATTTCTTTATTTTAACCCCACATACTTGATTCTAGTACTAGTTTGAGTACTCGCCACTCAACTCACACTGACAACCCTAAATAATCCCTATGAATCCTAATTGCAATTAATTTAACACATAATAACCTACAATATTTGGTTAATAAAGTCAATATTTCACTTATCTTAAATAAAGAAATCAATTCAAATTGGTGATTTTCCTTGGTCAAGAGCTTCCAAATATGCAAAATCTATTCAAATATGAGCTAAGCAAAAGAAAATACAAACGATGATACCCATATTGATATTTTCAAAAATACAATATCAAGGTTCTCCTGAAAATTTCAAATTTTTAGACATTTAAATCACCATATGTGACTATAAAATCAATAAATAAATTAATGAGAGATGATTATTCAATGATTAAGAAAATTACCCAAGAGTATTAACTCAAAAAATATATTTGGAAATATCTCAAATGATCTCTCTAGGTGAAAGAATGGAAAAATGTTATCAAAGGCATGTTTTAGGTATTTTAGGTCCTAGGCCAATAGTTAGGTTATATATTTGCTATTGCAACCTACTATTCACGCGATTGTGCGGGGTATGGATTTCACACTTACAAAACTGTGACATTATCTCATGCGATAACAAAGATCAATACGTCATAGCTACGCGATCTCGATGACAAGTCATGTGATTGTGATGCATTCCTCTTTTCCTCTATGCAATTGCGAGTAGGAGTCATACCATCATGATGAAGGAATTGGATCTGCACCAACTATAGAAGAAAGAAAACACATGAAAACCTAGTATTTGATTGGACCCTCATGATTCATTTGGAAACTCTTGTAAAAGAACCATACATGTTACCCTACAGATTTGATGTTTCAAACTCAATGGAACTATTAAAATGCAAATCCAAGGACCTCTTGACCCGTTACTCGCCAAAGTTATTAAAAATGAAATCTTCAACCAAAAATATGAAATTTTTGTAGATACTTATAAAAAATATTTCAAGTTATCTCCTAGAAAAAAAATGACCTCCCAAATCCAATAAAATGAAAGAAATTAAAAAATGAGCGTCCGGTCATCAAGTGTTGACCAAAATCAAACTTCGTATTTAAAACTCAACTTTATCTCGTCAAATAAGCTAAAACCATAAAAAAAGTCTAAAACTTAAAATGAAGGTCCTTCTAGAGTAAATTTCATATTCCGGAGCTTACAAATTTAAAAAAAATACATTTTGAGAATCAAAACTCTGAATGTTTGCTGAAATCAACCATTAAAATTTAAAGGCTTCAAAATACTTAAAATTTCTCAAAATTTATAACTTTTAGCTATGATTTAAAAACCAACCCCATAAACCGAACAAATATGACTCAGGACAACTAATGAAATAGGAAAAATGGTAATTTTTTAAAAAACTTAAAAATAACCTTTAGGGTAATTATGAGATTCTTATCATGCATGATCAAGTGGAACAACCACTGTTGGTTCAAATAGATGATAGAGTACATTTATATGGTGTGGGAGCCCTGGGAGTGATTGGGGTTGTATTATTGAATGTGGAGCAGCATTGATATAAAAAGTTCCAAAAAAAGGCTCTACCCCAATTCTAAAGTACGCGACTCAAGGAGGACCATTGGTTCTGATCCACATTCCATAAGTTATTTAAGAGTATGAGGTTAGAAAACTCATACAGAGTTCTTTTCACATCGTTAGAGTTGTGTGGGCTAGCCCGATAGTGGTGACACTCATATATAGAGGACAGAATGGTTGGATCTGATCTGGTTACTTGTGATAAGTCTGTCAGGACTTCTATGATAGATATGTTACCTGGAGCATAAGGGAGGAAAACAGACTTTGATTCAAAAGCTTAACTCATAGTAGCAGAGTATGAGATTCTTTTTTGTGCCTTATCTAGATATAATGATTCACTTCTCATTAATCCAACCAAGTGTATTTGTTTGCTTTTTATAGCTAGACATATACTGTCCATGTGTCTTTTTCCAGATTGCACCATCAATGGTTATATTTCTTTAATATAGTTGGTGTAGCAAAGGAGGATTAGATGATAGAAAAAGAGGGTGAGTTTAGGAATGTGAAAGGCAAAAGGCCCTATTTGTATGGTACGTCATTCGATTGTACATCCCATAGAAGGTGTTCATTTAGGAGCAGTTATCACCCACTCCGCTATTCTGTATATCGAGAAGCTATGTCGGATTCATCGAGCAATCATTCAAAGTAATGATAATATCAGAAGGTTTTGGTACATGGTAACCAAATAGATTAACCTATATTTTCTCAAAAAACTTTAATTCATCGATCATGTTTTACTTTTATGATCTGATGTAATTTTTAATAGATTACCCACTATCGCGACAGGCAGGGACCTAACCTAGTTCTCGGTATTTAGCTAGAGCACCAATGCCTCATGTAAGAGGTCATAGTAAAGTATATCCTAGTATAGGTTGTTGTACTTTTGGTAGATTTAATGGTCGAGCTAGAGTTTTGATGGGTGCGTGTAGAGGAGATTCTACTCTCCACGACGACATTGGTAATTTTTATTGTCATTACCCGATTTTTCAGATCATACCAATATTAAACTATAGGAGAACCACCCAATAAGAATAGAAAGTAAGATTTATAAACTATAAGAAGAAGATAAATATATATAAAGGACAGGTATAGCAAAAGTCTAAAATTAGCCCACAATAACCCCAAAACCTAATATCTAGTAAAAGATCCACTAAAATATGAGTACAATGTCTAAAACAAAAATACAATAGCTATCTAAAGTAAAAAAATAGAATGACATATAAGAATGGTAAAATATATACTCCGAAAGCTAGGATTCATCACTTACCTTAGCAATAAGATCTCAACACGAATCCCGAATAACTGTGGACAAATCGTACCCAGATCTACACTAGATGATGGTGAGTATAGTAGGATACCAAAAGCAATAGGTACCCAGTAGGCATCATACGATGACCGGGAATATATAAAAAGTAAAAGAAGTAAATAGACATATAAAGTAAACAAGTCATCAAATTCAAATAAGGATTAGAGACATAGAAAACTAGCTAACATGGTAAAGACATGTAAAAATATCTAGGTACTAGCTATGACAAGAAAGATTTAGGCAATAAAGTGAATGAACATACCAAAATCCATGCTAAACTAAAAAGATATACAATAATAATAGAAATGGTTGTATACTGGTAACCTCAAATAACAAAAATATGAAGAAGTACTAACTACAATAAATATAATAGGGAAAGCATGAAGGGGATCCTGCAAGACCTTGCCATAGAACATACAAGTGATCTTGCAATATCTACAAAAATAGTAACAATAACTCATGATCAAAACAGTAAAGAAATAGCCTACAAAATATCTTTTATGAATAAGAAGTACCAAAGAGAATGAATTCAAACCCTTTGATACCAATCCAATCAAAGAGTCCAAACAACAAGCAACAATCACAATTAAGATATGCAAGATGATATAATGGAATGAAAGTAATGAGAATCTCATGCTCCTAGCCTAACCTTCAAGACTGACATATTGGACCAAATGAAAGGCTAGAACTGTATACCTCTACTCCCTCATCTACCACTCCTCTGGTCACCCACAAGCCCAGTTTGGTAGGGCCCATAGAATGCCGCAACCCACGTATAATAACCCATAAGTAAGAAAAACTCTCATACAAAAATTTACTAGATAACATACATGGTACTCTAATACGAAATTGGTATTCAGGTAACATATATGGCATTCAAACCTCTGGTGGGTCAATATTAGGGTAAGTATCAAAGAACTTGCCCAACTGCAATCACGACTAAACCCAAAATAAAGGTAACTATAGTTTATGAACACAAGAAAAGTAGAAATAAATCAACATAAAAATTAATTCATTACTAAGCTTTTTATCATCCAAACTGGGAAACATCACATAAAGTGGCATTTTGGCTCATAATACTGAAAACGAGATCATAATGTCATGTAAGAATTCAAAATAAGTGAAGTTATTCTTGAGGCCATAAAAAATTGGAAACCAATGCATAAAAACCAGTTTCATGATAATTATATGTTTAATCAAACAATACAACAACAAATCTTGTCGGCTCTGCCAAGGAACTGATTCTACAACAAGCATAAAAAACCAAGTAGATTATTTGGGACTTATAGATATTTCTCATAAAACACACCATATATCTTAAAAATTTAATAACATATTTATAAAAATTTTATTAAAAATCAAGTGTAAAAAGAACGGAAAAAGGTTAGATTGGATTACTAGGTAAAACCAGCAATTCTACGCATGTTGTAGTGAGTTTCTTTTGGGTTTTGGTGTTGAAATTCTTAATGATCTGTTATGATATATTGTAGGTTGAATTTGGAACTTATTTTCAGCCAAATTATTCAATGAAACAAGCAAAAACATAAAGGAATTAATGTGAAAACAGGCACTAGTTAACTAGGTAAAGCTAGTTAATATTGGTTGCGAAACATTTGAGGAAGCTTCTGAAGACTTGAAATGGAGATCTGGAACTTTTTATGGAGAAACTTTGAAAAATAGTATATAATTATAAGTATATTGGAGCAATAAAAACACTCAAAAGTAAGAAAAATCTCAAGTAAAAGTCAATGTCGGGTTGCCAAGTTAACTAAGTGTTCGTGATCCTGGTAGCTATTTTGAGGCATTGTGCAGACCATGTGGTGCATTTTTGTCCATTTCATAGATATTTTTACGAATATGGTACACATATGATGGAAAAGTATCTGAGAAAGAAACCACAATGATGATTTTAGGCACCAATTATCATCATGAAATCGGGATTATGGCTGGTTTTGAAGTCAATTGTGTCTACACTTACCTGAGTGCCATTTAGATTATTTGTACACTTTACTAGCACGGAACAGAACCAACGTGGATGAACATTGTTTTAAAATGAAATGTCCATAAGATCGTTCTCCTTATCTCCCTAAATTAGTATAGCGACGCGCGCCTTACCTAAAGAAATGAGACTAGGAACCTACATGAAAAAGTGACTTTTATAATTTTGAAACTTTGTGGGCTTTTGTGTATTATTGAAACTCCATTTGGAATTTTCTTAGGACGTTATTTTGGATCTATTTAAGGTGAACTTAGCATCTAATACACTTATTTGGGGATACAAATGCAATTGGAGCATAATAATGAGAGAAATAACTCACTCCTAAGGATTCTTTTTAATCTTTAGTTTTCTTGTATTTTTTACTTATGATTTTTTGTTAAGGTGATTGTGAACATATGAATGGCTAAATAGACTATTTTCAGGGTTAAGTCTCTGAAACATGATTACTTAAATTAATTTAATGTTTTTATGCTAATTATCATCATAATTGTGCCTATTATGCTTGTGTGTAGTATCTTAATGATTAGCTACCTTTTTGATAAACAAATTGGATACTCTTGAATTTAGGAGATGACGAAAGGTTTAGAGGTGGAATAATAGGGAGCGTGGATCACATACTACACTAGAAAGTAGGTGTTGTTAGACCTAGCATAAGGATATCTAGGTTGTTCCGCTTAGTCTAATACAGAAGCACAAGGTTAATGCACTATACTTTATTGATCTATCCCTGCCCAACGATATACTTAGGTGGTCATTTTTAGTAGGTGGTTAGAGGATCAACAGATTATGGCCAAAATATTAACCCCGAATAAATAATAAAGATAATTTACTGAACCAACATAAAACTATAATTAGGCATGAATATGGAGTGATATATTTACCCTAGAACTCTCCAATACCTTTTTCTACCTTAAAGGTCATATGTAATTAGTAGTTTTTGTTTTAAATCTATCACATCTCCATATTCTACCACTTAAGTAAATAACGAAAACTAATCTAGTCTAGTACATAATCAAATGAAAACTCCTTCTGGGTATGATATCTTGGCTCAGAAAAGAACCACTATATTAATTATTAGACCGCGTACACCTTAGTATGTGGAAAAATCTATCAACAGGACAGAGAAAAAACGGACATCAAAGGAAGGATCAAGGAACCAACTAGTCTACAAGTATCACTCGCTAAATCATAGAGAAGGAACATAGGTAAGGAGAAAACAACAAACCCAGGATCCTCGTAGTACAGTAGTACAAAAGAAAAAAGAAGATGAGACAGATAGTCAAGAGGTATATAGGGAAACAGGAGGCATATCGGTAACCTCAAGGATATGGAAGGAAAATCACAACTTGTAACAACATCCACCATAATGGCCACAAGGTAAGGATGATCAATAGGTAGAAGCTACAACTACCACTAGTAGTATAAAAACAAGTAAAAGTAGGCAAAGCTCCTCCAAGATACCATACTAATAAAGGAGTACAAACAAGTCAAGCTCACCCATCCGACATCTCATACTACTAGAGTGTTAATATAAAAAACAAGTGAGGTAGATTAAACACAAACACAATGATACTATAGGTCCTGTGTACCTCCTGTTCTTGTACCCATAGGAACAGTAGGCAGGACCAATGGAAGGGAAAGACCCTTATATCCCTACTCCAACCTATTCCCCTCCTCCAGTCACTCACATCATATAGGCAGAGTCCACAAAGGTGTGCCTACAGTGTACTAATGTCTGGCATCGCAGTACCTCTAATCTTAAAATTAAAGTCCCACAGTATATTTTTATCACCGTATCAAGGAGCCTTAGTAACTCAGTTGCATGATGTCCCAGCATCCTAATAATTAAGTCTCATATCAAAAAGAGTTATATAATATGAAGAGGCTGTACTCACTGTCGAGCTTAGTCGAATAAAGTGTAAGAAGTAATAGAAGTGACACTACCAGATGTTAAACCTGATCTAAAACAAGTGGGAAGGAGAGTAGTATCTGGTGCCAATACTCAACTGAGTCTAAAATGAGTAAAAAATTCCTTGTGTTATTATTAATTATTAAAATATCCCATTTATACAAATTTAGTCCATTTTTTCGATTACTGTATGACTACCGACCTACAGAGCCATACAATTTTAGAAAATTGTGATAATAGGCCCACGACCTCAAGATCCACTCCTAGAAAGATAAACGTCTTGGCACTTATGCTAGATAAATACACACCCCAAGCTATAAACCACGAACCTACTCCCTACACAAGCTCAGTTATGTTAATTGCTAGTAGCACAAAACAACCAGCACAAAATAAAGGGAAAAAACAAAATTGAACCCACACATTAAGCAACCTACACTTCAAAAGTAACATTATGACTATCACAATACCAATACTAGGTGAAGGGCATTGTATTACACCGATCACCGCCAGAAAGAAAGAGATAAAGTAGAAAAGAATAGGCAGTCATAAGTCACAATATTGACCTACTATCCCATCTCAAGGATGCTATTTAGCATAATCACATAAGTTATATACCCAATGTAATCCCAAGGATCCTACCTATCGTTAAGTGAAAAAAACATTACAGCGCATGAGAATAAATTTGTTTAATGAAAAATGTCTCGAACATACTCGAAACTATAAAATTAAAAGTCTATATATTTAGAAAATGCTAGCAGTATAAATTGAATTTTGGACTGGGAAAAAATCGGGTCTAAAATGGGTCCACGTGACCCGGTAAAAAGACCCAAAAACAAAAGTCTTCATGGAGTTTTAGATAACACCAAAAACTCATTCTCCGAATATGATAGCAACTCAACTAGGAATTGGGCTCTAAAATATCCAAAAATGAAGAAGAATAGAGTCAAAACATTAGACATCTTACAAGAAAGAAATTACGTAGCGTAACGGGGAAGAGAAAACAACTATGGGATGAAATAAAGTCCAATTATCAAAATACAAGCTAACAATCCTTTAGAATTAAAGAATTTAATTAGGACGAAGTCACAAGGTATACTAATGGAGAAAAGTCATGGATGGGGGGAGAATTAATGATGAAAAACTTACCATAAACGAGATAGAATCAAGATTCTTGAGGGACTGGAGTAGCCAAAGATTCAAAGTGTACTTACTTAAGTGAATCTTATGAGAAAGAGAGTCCAACGAGAGGAAATTTTGAGATAAAGCATAAAATTTGAGAAACTGGCCATATGTATATCTAGTAATAGTATAGGACGATTGTGCTAGGGAGAAGCGATTGAGTCAAAAGAGGTGTAATGACCCTCATGGTAATTTATGATAAATACACAGCGTTTTGCATTCTAAAGTGTATCAGTAGTTTCACCAAAAGTCATTTATGACTTGATTGGACCGATAGTTTGGATCCCTGGTTGCTGGGTTAAGATATATCTCAAATTTTCTATTTTTAGCACTTAAACTAAGTATTCATTGACTGAAGTCGACTTTCCTTTGAGAAGAGCTCGAAATTTATCTCCAATAGTTTTGTTAGTTCCGAAATGCCAAACAAAGTCAAGATTGACCTTAAGTTTGTATTTTGAAGTTTTTTTTTTTTTTTTTTTTTTTTTTTTTTTTTTTTGCAACTTAGGCCAATTTCTGGATTTTAGTTAAGTTTAAGGCCTAAAGTTGAGCTTGGGTGGTATTTTGGTGTTCAGAGTGTCAAATTGGAATACTGCCGCTTTTTTCTACTCTAAAATGATGTAAGTCTATTGGAGGTGATGGTTTATTTACCGAACTTGTTGTTACATTTTTTAGGTGTTGGTTGAAATTTTTTGAATTTTAGCCAATAGGTTGACTTAGTCAACATTTGTACGAAACAACCTCAATTCCAATTTCATCTATACCATTGAGTTTAAAATATCATTTCTGGTGTACGTGCATAGATTGTTACATAAACTGGACTCTGAATGCATTTTGAGTGGTGATTCAGAGCTTTTTCATTTTCCTAAATCTATTTTCAAAACCTTCAACTAGTGCAGTATAAATTGCTTTTCGCATTCGCAACAATTTATCAAGTGATTGCGTTTTATTAATTTATAGTGCTTCAAGATCGCGATGAAGCTCTACCTAGTAACTCTATGCAATCACCTAGGTGATGAACGCAATCATGATGAAACTTTTCAGTACTCTATGCGATCGTATAATAAAGTCACACGATCGTAATGAGTAAATTCACTAGCAGTTTATAAAAAAACCCTGCACGACCCCTACATTTTAATTTTAACAAAAACCTTACAATTTCCTCAGTTCTAGAGTTAAAAACCTCTCTCGAATATCATTCCAAGGCTAAGAGAAATTCCCTCATTGTTGTTCATCGATTTCTACGAGTTCTGGATAAGTTATTCTCCTTTTAATTCTTCAATTTCTTTATTTCCTCCATTAATGAACCCCAATTGATGAAATCGATAAATTCATGCATTAATCCATATATAATCACATAATTCTTTATTCCTTGGGTATATTTTATGTCTAGTATCATTAATATATTGAAATTCCAATGCTTAATCCATAAAAATTGCATCTTTGATCCCGTGTATGCCACATCTATCTGGGCTGTTTTTAATCCCTTCCCATACTCAAATTGTGATCAATTTTGGAGCACGGGTTCTAGCATTGTTGGGAAACGCTTAGTGAAATTTTAAGTTTTATTTCAGCGAGAAGGCCCAGCAAGACCATTTTAAGCCTGATTATAGGCCCAGTCCGGAATTTAGTATAAATTATACTGTTAGACTTGTATTAAAATATAGAATAATTTGGCACAATTTTTAGATCATTCATAGATCATTTGACATCAGTCAGAGTAAGATTTGTGAATTTGCAGTGCTTTATCATCGGACACGTGTAGGCTCCGTGGGGCTATCTCTGGGCTTATAACTTTAAAAATATACTAATTAGCATCTGTGGGTTGGGTAGATAGGTGGATATAGTTATCATGCACCGTTCTTTCATCTTTTCCATGTTGATACTTATATTTTGGCCTTCAATTGATA
Organism: Withania somnifera; assembly: GCA_039654485.1. Lineage (NCBI taxonomy): Eukaryota > Viridiplantae > Streptophyta > Magnoliopsida > Solanales > Solanaceae > Withania > Withania somnifera. The sequence continues at coordinate 4,670 of JBDJHY010315827.1, read as the reverse complement.
TGGTGCCAGTGACTTAGAAATTTACTAGAGATACCTATGCAGGGTATAGGAAATTTCTATTACATGATCATATGTTGATATATACTTGTTTATATGTTCTACATTCATGAAACTAGAGGTTAGGCCTTTGGCTCCGATGAGAGTGTATTGGGTGTGGCTGGTATAGCATAATAATTTTGAGCTGCAGAGGCTAAAGACTGATTTTGGTAAGAATGGTGAATAACGATATAAATTCAGGAAGTGCAACATTTAATAATAATATAAGAAATGTCCTTTTAACTGTTTTAGGATTGACATGGTACGAGTACCAGTACTACTATTTTTACTTGTTTAGCCCAGGCTTTAAACCCTGGCACAAGGAAATATCATTTGACTAATGAATGTTGGCACTTGAGTCCGACCCAGATTGACAGTAAGTACAACCGGTGGAACTTGAGTCCATCATCATACTGCAGTGAGTATAACTTTTGATATCTATCGCATTACTAGTATTGGGATACAAGATTTTGATCTATTGAGGATATTGGTGATACAGTTATACATTGAGGTGTTATACACCTTGACTTGACACTGACGGCTTGATGAGATTGTTGATATTAGGTACTAGATGACAGACTATTGAGACCCTTGAGGCTCTGTGGTTTTGGATTTTAGGTTATGGTAATATTAGAAATTATACGTGGTGATATGCCTCCATGGACCTTCCTTCAGGCTTCCACGTGATACGAAAGGGGTATATGGAGTACTGAGATGTATATATACACTGGGAATATTTAGGTCATCCTTCCATGGGTTCTACCTGCTAGACCTATGGGTTTCGGAGGAGATGCGTGCACAGGACTGGTTACTTTATGTGTTTGTATTTACTTTTCCTCACTTGTTTTCTTCAGTATACCCTGGCTGAGATTAAGGCCTACGGTGAGCATGTTTTCGATGTATGCTACACTTCTTTCTGGGGGACTTGACAATATTTAATTGTATTATTTTATTATTATTATTATTATTCATGCTTAGTTATTATTATTGGTTAAGTGATACTTCATGTTAGGTGGAATATGGTGCCTTGTACTCTTATTCAGCCATCAAATCTTGTACATGAGCTTACTGGTATACCGTCTATATTATCTTCTTTTCATCTTTTGACTCATGATTTATTGTACTATTATTCACATATATTGTTGCAAGGATTCCTGAGTATGTTATCTTCATTACCTGAGATCCTCTTATGTGATTATCTAGAGATGCATGTCTAATTGTACTAGGGTATTATTTGAGTAGCTAGCTTCCTGTGTTGTGCTAATTATTATGACCCCTTTATTGTATTCCATTATTTACTGCTTTTATTATTGTTATGTGCCAAGTGGGCCCTCTAAGCCTACTACTCATATTACACTTGCACATGTGCAGATCCAAGTAGAGGTTCCCGATCGTGATTACAACTAGCTGTTCGTACAGATTCCACTTACTTCAGTGATTCAGGGTGAGCTAGGCATTCAACTTTTACTTTCTTCTCTTCATCTTTAGCATTTAACTTTGATCGCCAAGTTTTTCGAAGATATAGTTGTATTAGACATTTGGATTTCTTATTTTTGTACCTAGTGGTTTGTTTGACACAGATACCGGGTTTTTGGCATGTTATTTGACTCTATTACTTCCACTTTATTTCATTATACACTGTCTTTGAATTGTGCTTTTTTTCATTTGATATAGTAGTCCTTCACTTCAGCTTTAGATTATGGGGTTGGTACTCTTACTAGTGGTATAGTAAGTGCGATCATGATCAATGAAATCGGTTCATGACAGAAGGCCTTTAGCATTTAGAACTATCTCCCTAAGGCAACATGATCACGATAGGTGAGGCACATGAGAAACAGTATTGGCAGTGTTAAGAGAGAAAAATCACACTTAAGAGGGAACAAAGAACACGGAACCATCGCAGCTGGTAGAACGCAATCGTGCTAAACAGATGGGTAAGAAATTAGTTCCATCTATGCTCGAAGGGCACGATCTTACAAAAGGCTGTGAGGTAAAACCTGGTGCTGCAATGCACTAGAAACCAACAATATTTCCCAACTTAGAACAGGGCCTACAGAATCAACCTAAACCCTATACGCGCAAACAAATAGTACAAACACACATAAAATGACATTCCGGAACTAACAGGGCAGTCGTAAGTTGTATATGAGGCAATTTAAGAGAAATACTTCCCAATTAAACACTTAACCAAAAATGCCTAAAATAAAAAAAAATATTAAAAATTGCCTTGGACACCTAGGGAAGCGAACCAACAGTCTTTCTTATATAAACTCAACATTTTGGAGATGATAGTCAGTCGAATTTCAAATCTAATGCTCCAATCATCGAATGTTGATCAAAGTCACACACCCAACTGTCGGCCAACTATTATCTTGTCAAACAAGATAAAATTGCACCAAAATCTCCTACCGAACTAAGGACTAACCTAGAAAATACCCATATTTCATATCCAAATGAACTATCAAGATTAGATTTTGAACTCATTTTAAATAAATGTTGATTAAATTAAATGATTACCTAAGTTTATGCTCTAAAATAGGGAAACAATAACTCTCTATTGAATAGTCAGGGTACTGGAATACTAGTCCTAAGAGGTCATTACATCTAGAATGTAAGATATCACATAAAAAACATAAATGATTGTAGGGTTCACTATAGAGACAATATTAACATAGCCAGATGAATTGTATATGTCAACCCAAGAACAAATGAATAGATCATGTCAGCTAGACCAGTGAGAAGTGAATCGACACATCTAGAAAAGGCACAAAACTCAGTCTTATACTCTTTCTCAATCATGTCACCCTGAGTCAATATCTCAAATAAAAATTTATTTTCCTCTCTCATACTCAAAGGAACATATCTATCATAAAAGGCCCCTCTAAGCTCATCCGAAGTAATTAGAGGAGATCTGGTAGATATTTCTATCACATAACATCTCCATCAGTGTTGGGATGGCCCACATGACTGTAAGGATGTATATAAAACCCCATATGAGTTTACCAGCCTGACACTCTCCAACAAATCTCTTCTAGTAGAGAAGATCTCGTGCACCTCCTTGACTCTCCCACTCTGAAACTTACTCTATTTTTTCAACTTCTCATACAACTCTACTGCTCGTCTAATAATTAAACAATAATTAATCCTAGGTCTCCCACACCAAATATTTTTACTCCATTATCTTTATAAACCAATGGTTGTTATCCTACCTAATCATCCACGATAGGAATTTACTGTTGCTGATCTGGTGTCTAAGCACTTATACTACCTTGAGAACCTCAGGGTATGCAGCTGCACCCCAACTGTGGACTAAGTCTCCAAAATACCAAAATCTCAAAGCAGCGTCTCTTGAATAAATGGCTTTGAAATAGTATTTGAGGCTACTAATCCACCAACATTCTAAATCTCAGGTCAGGGGATGTTGCCCTAGCCTAGCCCCTCATAGGAGAAGCAACTTAGGAGTGTGGTCAGGATAAGTGTTTGTTCTCTTATTGTAAGACTAATCCATTAAACCTTATTGCATCACTACCCAATTTCTTGGATCATGAGGGGACCTAATACAACTAGTAGGAGAACCAACCCCATATTCTTAATTCAAAGCAGAGGAATACTATATTAAATTCGAAAAGCACAAGTATGATAAAATATAGATGAATAAATAACGAAGTAAAAAGAGTCAATAATTCCCAAACCCGGTATTAGTGTGATACAAAACCACTAAGTACATAACAAGGAATAAAGAGTCTAATACAACTGTATCTCCGAAAATACATAGAGATCAAAAGAAATACTTAAGAGAAGAAGGAAAAGATGGATGCCAAGCACACATTGAATATCTGAAAGTCAATGAAGTCTGCATGAACAACAATCTGTAATCAAGGTTGGGCAGCTATACTCGTATCTTCAAATGTTCAAGTGTAGTATGAGCATAAGCTGCTGAAGCATCCCATAACCAGTAGGCTTCAAGGGCCTACTAGGCATTTAACAATAATAAAAGCAATAAATAATGGAAGACAATAAATATGGTCATGGAAGTAAATAGTACATAATAGAAGATAGCTACTCAAGTAGAGATCAAATAAAAAATAGAACAGGTACTGCTAGCTAATCACATAACAGGATTCTAGGCAACCCTGAATTCATGCAACAGTAGATATGAATAATAACAATAATAATCAGGAGACAAAAAAAGATAGGAAGAGAACATGGATGGTATACCGATAACCTCAAGTAAATTATGAATGAGTGAACAATAATAAAATGCATAATATCCCACATAACTAGAAATTTTAAGTAATTAATGAAAACAATTTAGCAGTGATAATAATACTCATGTAGTGTATATAAATATTGTCAAGTCCCCTAGAAAGAAGTGCAGTGATAATAATACTCATGTAGTGTATATAAACAGTGTCAAGTCCCCTAGAAAGAAGTGCAGCGTACACAAAGAACACGCTTACCATAGGCCTTATATCTCAGCCAGGGTACACTACAGAAGACAAGTGCAGAAAAATAATTACAATGCAGAAAAATAATTACAATCTCTTGAAGTAACTAGTCCTGGGTACGCATCTTCTCCGGTACCCGTAGTCCCAGCAAAAAGAACCCATGGAAGGCTACCCTAGATACTTCCA